>JAAXCT010001346.1:0-188487 GCA_012490785.1 Eragrostis nindensis | reverse complement strand
GACTTCACCGACCGACGCCGAGCACCACCGTTACGCACCGCCCCTCCCCGTTCCGATCTCGACGAGTTTCGACGCTCGACGCCCCGTACAACGCCGCCGACCCGTCCACCGTCCCTCTCTTCCGTCGACCACCGTCTTCCGGACTTCCTCGTCGCGCGCGACCGCCTAGGTGGGTCCTGTGTCATCTTCTCGTGCTCCCCGGCCTCTCGCGACGAGTTTCGTGCACGGAACGCCGTTCCGGCGGCCCGCCGGCGAAGCGCCGCCGCGCCCGCCGTTTCCGGCGACCTCGGTCCACCGTGGACCATGGACCACGGTCCGGTCCCGGTCCACGGGCCATGGACCCAGTCCATGGATTTCCCCAGATTTAATTAAAACCTTATCGAATTATTGCATCAGCCTGACGCAATGCTTGCGCAATAACTCAGTTTTTCCAGTATAAATAATTCTCGAAATGCTATCTTACAGTTTAAACCCGCTACTTCAAATGCTTATAACTTTTTACTCCTAACTCCGTTTTAAGCGATTCTTGCGCTCACGCGATCGTAGGAACGAGCTCTATCTTTTGGTATAGTTTTTGTAGCAGTTTGGTTCTGTTTGGTGTACTGTTTTTCTTATTGTTTGTGTATGTGTGCTTTGCATGTTACCGTTATTAGAAGAGGAGCCGTTTGAGAACTTCCAAGACCAAGAGTTTGAGCAAGCAGCAGCAGGGGATACAGGCAAGTGTCCTTGACCATTCTGAACCTATGTTTTAAATGTGTCTTTTATAAACATGCATGCTTGTTTAATATTGAATCCTATGTGTCTACTTTACCTGTTCCATATCATTCCTTGTCACCCTAGCTTATGGTGGTTGTCTTTGGGTAGTTGGTGCTTAGCCTTGCTGTTGAGTCAATCACCTTATCATGTTATCTTGACTAATGGTATACTTCAACTAAGTGTTAATCTGCTAATTTGTTTAGCAACATGGGAAGCTAGGGTCTGAGCAAGGGGATGGTTTGGATGGTTCTCGGTGAACATTTGGTTTGAGAATAGTTCTTGCTCGGATCAGCTAAGGACCGGTTCGTGGAACGTGTACCATGACAACAGTGCCATCACAAGACTGATAATGGGTAGGCTAGCCAAATAATTAGGGTGTTCTTAATTTTGTGCTCGCTATTGGTAGAGTGGGGAAGGGATGCTTTGTGATCCTGGGAAACGCCTGGCATCAGAGGGGCAGCTGGGGTGTTGGCTCTTGAGTCATGGTCCTGTGTGAACTGTGGGTTTCTGTGAACCAACACTTATGTACGGCTGTGGATCCTTAATGAGCGAGTTACATTGTTGGGAGCATTCTTTGTAAAGGCTAGTAGAGAAACCCCGGTCATCTACCTCGAAGTGGAATGGCTCTACGGGAATCTCTATCTTGTGGGTAAAGTGGTGCCACCTCTACAGAGTGTAAACTTTCATGAAAGCCGTGCTCACGGTTACGAGCGGCATGGCCCTTTCGCACGATTAGTGGGTGTTGGTTGGTTTGGTGGTTTCTGGGTGAATCGTATGTGTCGTGATGATCTTTTCCCTCACGGTCCTGTGTGAACCGTTGTCCTCTGTGGACTGTCTCCTGTGTGGAGTTTGTTTTTAATTTACTTAATTTAATTAATGGGTAGTCTCAACACACCTAGTAATATAGGTTGCTTTATAAACTGTGTCTTATGTTATAGTTGGCTTTTATGCAAATGAACCATGTTATAGCCTTTCTTCTGTTAAGCTTGCATGTCATTTATTTCCCCCACTTGCGGAGTACGACATGTACTCACACTTGCTATTCCCCATTCTACATTGAAATGCTGCTCAGAAGATGAAGGCGCCATGGAGTACTTCGATGAGGAATACTAGGCGTGCCGTCTCCCAGTCGACTGCCTGTGCGTTTGGGTGTCTTCCGCTGTCGAGTTATTTAGTCTTATGAGACATTTATATTCGGATATTGTAATAATGCTACGATGAGACGATGTAATAATGACACTGGTTATACTGTTTATTTCACTATTGTCTCTATATGTGTGGAACTTGATCCTGGCACACATATAGCTATGCATTCAGTTTTGTCCTTAAAACTGGGTGTGACAAAGTGGTAATCAGAGCCGTGTTGACTGTAGGACGCAAGCCTAGTTAGATATGGTCGCTTATAAGGTTATTTGCTTATATCAAACCTATTTTCATAAAAACTATTAGTTCTTTATTGTTGCTCTTTTGTTTATGCTTCAAAATCTATTTAGACTGAAACTGCTTATTGTCTATTTACTTTCTCCTTGTCCTTGTTCTTTATTACTCCTTGTTTACTTCATCATTCTTTTACTTTACTATTAGTCCAGTCTTTATTATAAAATTTTATTTTGCTGATACTCTTCTTGTTTCAAAATTGTAGTGATGGTGCACTCTAGGCTTACTGCTCGTAAGCGTGTGACGGTTCCACCACCACCTGTTCCGTTGCTGGTGTGGGATGAGCAGCCACCGCAGGAGCACCGCAGCGATGGCGATGGCTACTACTTTCCTGACAAGCTGTGGGAGGTTCAGCAGTGTTTGGGCTACCATGATCGCCCCGAGTACATTGGGATCAGGACACCTGGAAGAGATGGCACCTACATCTGGAAGGTTTATGTCGTCATGTTTGAGAGGCCTGCTCCAGATGGGATTCGGAGGGTTCGTCGCATCCATCATGCCTCAGCGCCCATGTCTACATTTGCAAGAGGGATGGAGGATGCAGCTCGCCGTGCCCTTACGGTGCTACGCCATGAGGAGTCAGCCGCCCTGAGGAACACTCAGTTTAGGTACCTTATACGCCGTCCCAGTGGCAGCTTGCAGGAGCTTATGACTGCACCCCGTGGAGAGGAGTTCACATTTAGGGAGACTGTCCGCTATGCCAAGGCCCTGAATGATTCTCTTAATAACGCTCTGGATGACCTCGATCATGCTGAGGAAAGGATCAAGGACTTGGAAGAGGAGAACAGACAGTTGAGAGCTGATCTTGCAGGAGAGGAGCTGGAGGAGGACCCAGTGGAGGCGCCACCCCCTGTTCCAGCGCCGCACTCACCTACCCGTCAGGAGCTCCGTCGTGCTTGAGCAGTTTAGTGTGTCTTAGAGTTACCACATAGAGTTGTGAGGTCGATAGCTTCGTTTAATATCTTGAGTTAAACTTATGTAATAGGGATGTCTTAGCATGTCCTTTGCTTTTGTGTGGGTTTGGGCTACTTTGCTATGAGTGGTGTGCTATGCTTGAGTTGGATTTTTGGTTGAGTGCGATGTGATGTAAGACTTGTCCTACAGACACATCTTAATATAGTTAAAGTTAGAGACTTAATACTTGGGTCCTTAATCTTTTGGGTTTCTTGAATCTTTATCTTTATGCACTATCTTGATATCCTGATGTTATCTATCTTATGATCAATCTTGCGGTATTGTTGGACTATCTTGTATCATGGCTATGTTATATCTGTCTTGCTATCATGGATCATTGTGGAATGTCCTTTGGTTCTGCAATAGTTGGTTATTGTTCTTGATGCTTTATTGATATATGACTCTCTTATTTTGTATATCTATCTGTCACTTGGATATATAACATTTTACACCATGTTGCTGCCGAAATTTTCTACTTTTCCAGTTATTCTTTTACCTTGGTCATTGATAATTATCCTACACCGCATCTACCTTTCATATTCATCTAAGCTTTGCTATATCTTGTTTCACTTCACTCCATGATTCCTTTATACCTTGATAATCTGTTCTACCTGCTTGATGTTGTCTTACCTACCACACCTTTCTTATCATATCTTTTCCTCTTATCAGATGTCTCGGAGGGGAGGTAACAATAACAACAACAATGATGCTGCAGCGCAACCTACCTTGGAGCAGTTTCTGACAGCGCAGACCCAGCTTCTCCAGACCATGCAGCAGGCTATGGTCAACATGCAGCAGCAGCAGCAGCCCCAGCCACAACAGCCGCAAGCCCCTCCAAGAGACAAGCTTGGAGAATTCCAGAGGACCAAGCCACCTACCTTTTCTCACTCTGTGGAGCCAATGGATGCTGATGACTGGCTGAAGACCGTTGAGAAGAAGCTGCAGGTAGTCCAGTGAACCAACAGAGAGAAGGTCCTGTATGCTTCTCACCAGCTTGTGGGTCCCGCTGCTGATTGGTGGGACACCTATGTGAATGCTCATGAGGAGCCAGACAGTATTAACTGGCAGGAGTTCAGGAACAGCTTCAGGTCTCACTTTGTGCCACAGGGCTTGATGAAGCTGAAGAGGAAGGAGTTCCAGAATCTAAAGCAGGGTTCCATGTCTGTGGGAGAGTACCTCACACACGCCACTCAGCTGTCCAGGTATGCTCCGGGAGAGGTTGACACTGATGAGAAGAAGAGGATTGTTTTATGAAGGTCTGAATGATGGACTTGCATATGCACTTGAGGCCCGTGGATTCCAGAACTTTCAGGCTATGGTGGATGCTGCTCTTGTTCTGGAGAACAGGAGGAACAACATGGAGAGGAAGCGCAAGATGGAGCGTCAGAGTCAGCAGGGGAGCAGCTCAAGGCCTCGCTTGGGATCTTCGTCAGCTGGACCTACATACCGCCCTCCACAGCAGAGCAGCCAGCAGAGGACTCAGCCTACTGGACAGGGGTACCAGACCCCTCAGCGTCAGGGTCAGAATCACAACTCTCAGACGCCTCGCAGTGCACCTCAGCCTTCTCAGAGGCCCAATTCCAACAACACACCCATGGCTCAGAGAACCTGCTACAAGTGTGGTGAGAAGGGTCATTATGCCAACCAATGCTCCAACCCAAACCAACGCCAGACCCCTGCACAAGGTACCACTCAGCAGGCAAATCGCAATGTGAACACTCCTACAGCAGCTAAGCAGAATTATGCCCGGGGTCGTGTCAATCATGTGGCAGTGGAGGATGCTCAGGAGGCTCCAGACGTGGTTCTTGGTATGTTCCTTGTCAACTCTGCAAATGCTATTGTGCTATTTGATTCTGGAGCATCTCACTCTTTCATATCTGCTGAATATGTTGCTAAAAACCAATTATCCATATCTATGCTTAAGAACAAGATGATCGTTAGCTCCCCAGGTGGAGAAATGAATGCAAAGCATGTATGCTCTAAGGTAAACCTTAATATAAGGGGGGTAGACTTCTCTGCTAATCTTATTGTGCTAGAATCCAAAGGCATTGATGTAATTCTTGGCATGGATTGGTTGAGCAAGTACAAAG
The DNA here is from genome assembly GCA_012490785.1 of Eragrostis nindensis. Lineage (NCBI taxonomy): Eukaryota > Viridiplantae > Streptophyta > Magnoliopsida > Poales > Poaceae > Eragrostis > Eragrostis nindensis. Next base: position 183,250 of record JAAXCT010001346.1, on the reverse strand, counting down.
GTATCATTGATTGTGCTAAGAGGCAGTGAGGTTGACAGCTAGTAATGGAGAGGAATTGGAGTATGTTGCTGATCCACTTATCACTAGCAAAGGGGCAACCAACAGTATTGTGCTGAACCAACTGGAAGCGGGTACTGTTCAGGAAATCAGAGTTGTCAGCGAGTTTACCTGATGTGTTTCCTGAGGATTTGCCAGGTATGCCACCAGACCGTGATGTTGAATTTGTTATTGAATTACTACCTGGTACTGCTCCTATATCTAAGAGACCTTATAGAATGGCTGCTAATCAATTAGCTGAACTAAAAAACGGTTACAGGAATTGTTAGATAAGGGTTATATTCGTCCTAGCTCATCACCTTGGGGGCTCCTGTTATCTTTGTTCCTAAGAAGGATGGTACTCAAAGGATGTGTGTTGATTATAGAGCTCTTAATGATGTTACTATCAAGAACAAATATCCTTTGCCCCGCATTGAAGATTTGTTTGATCAACTCAAGGGAGCTTGTGTGTTCTCTAAATTGACCTCAGATCGGGATATCATCAGTTGAAGATCCGTGCAAAAGACATTCCCAAGACTGCCTTCAGTACACGGTATGGTTTGTACGAGTATACAGTGATGTCTTTTGGGTTAACCAATGCCCCTGCCTACTTTATGTATCTGATGAATAAGTGTTTTATGGACTACTTGGACAAGTTTGTGGTGGTGTTCATAGATGATATTCTGGTATTCTCTAAGAACGAGGAGGAACATGAGGAACATTTGCGCCTGGTATTGCAGAAGCTCAGAGAGAATCAGTTGTATGGTAAGCTCAGTAAGTGTGAATTCTGGTTGAAAGAGGTATCTTTTCTAGGCCATGTTATTTCAGCCGGAGGTGTGTCAGTTGATCCAAGCAAGGTTCAGGATGTGTTGAGCTGGAATGCGCCTCAGAGTGTTTCAGAAGTTCGAAGTTTTCTGGTTTAGCAGGCTACTATCGACGGTTTATTGAGGGGTTTCTCCAAGATAGCGAAGCCCTTGACAGAGCTACTTGTAAAGGGAAAGGAGTTCAAGTGGACATCCAGTTGAGGCTAGCTTTCAGAGTTGAAGCAAGCTGACCACAGCGCCGGTGTTGATCATGCCAGATATGGAGAAGCCGTTCTCAATCTATTGCGATGCATCTCGTCAAGGTTTAGGATGTGTTTCTTATGCAAGAAGGTCATGTGGTGGCCTATGCCTCCAGACAGTTGAGGAAAACATGAGTTGAACTATCCGACACATGATTTGGAGTTAGCAGCAGTGGTTCATGCACTCAAGATATGGAGGCACTACCTCATCGGCAAGAGATGTGAGATATTCTCAGACCATAAGAGCTTGAAGTATATATTTACACAACCAGACCTTAACCTTAGGCAGCGCAGATGGTTGGAACTCATCAAAGACTATGATCTGGGGATCAACTATCATCCAGGCAAGGCAAATTGTTGTTGCAGATGCTTTGAGTAGAAGGTCACACCTGAATATGCTGGTAACACGCGAGTTTCAGCCAGAGTTATGTGAAGACTTTGCAAAGCTCAACCTAGGATGGGTGTCGAATACCGAAGTGGTTGCCATGGAGGTTGACTCGACACTTGAGGAGGATATTCGTAAAGGGCAGCTTGAGGATGAGAAGATCAAGAAATCAAGCAGCAGATCAAGAGAAACAAGGCCCCAGGATTTGTGGAGGATGATCAAGGGACCTTGTGGTTTGAGAAGAGGATCTGTGTACCAGACAATAAACACATCAAGGAATTGATATTCAGAGAAGCTCATGATTCAGCCTATTCAATTCATCCAGGAAGTACTAAGATGTATCAAGACCTCAAAGACAGGTATTGGTGGTATGGTATGAAGAGAGATGTGGCCGAGTACGTTGCACTATGTGACACATGTCAGCGTGTCAAAGCAGAACATCAAAGACCTGCCGGACTTCTACAACACCATGAAGGTACCTGAATGGAAATGGGAAGAGATTAGTATGGATTTTATTGTGGGTTTGCCTCGTACTCAGTCAGGATATGATTCTATATGGGTTATTGTGGATCGCTTGACGAAGGTGGCTCATTTCATACCAGTAAAGACTACTTATAAGGGATCGAAGCTTGCCGAGCTGTACGTATCCAGGATTGTGTGCTTGCATGGAGTGCCTAAGAAGATTGTGTCTGATAGAGGGACCCAATTCACCTCACATTTCTGGAGCAGTTACATGGGTCAATGGATACAGGTTGAATTTCAGCTCAGCCTATCATCCGCAGAGCGACGGACAGACTGAAAGGGTAAATCAAATTCTTGAGGATATGTTGAGAGCTTGTGCTTTGAAGTATGGTGGCAGTTGGGATAAGAGTCTTCCTTATGCAGAATTTTCTTACAACAACAGTTATCAGGCCAGTTTGAAGATGTCACCGTTTGAAGCTTTGTATGGAAGGAAGTGTAGAACTCCTTTGTTTTGGAATGAGACTGGAGAAAGTCAGGTCTTTGGGCCAGAAATTCTTAGAGATGCAGAGAGGCGAGTTCAGATCATTAGAGAGAACTTGAAGATTGCACAATCAAGGCAGAAGAGCTATGCCGATCACCGACGTCGAGAGTTGACCTTTGAGGTAGGAGACTTTGTGTATTTGAAGGTGTCACCCATGAGAGGCCTCCGCCGATTCAATGTTAAGGGTAAGCTTGCACCAAGGTACATTGGTCCTTTCAAGATCTTGGAAAGGAAAGGTGAAGTTGCTTATAAGTTAGAGTTGCCCTCGCAGTTGTCTGATGTGCATGATGTGTTCCATATATCCCAGTTGAAGAAATGTCTTCGAGTCCCAGAGGAACAAGTGCCTTTAGAGGATTTGGATGCCAGCGAGGATCTCACATATCAGGAGTATCCAGTAAAGATCTTGGAAACATCAGAGAAGGTTAAAATTTCCTTAATTTAATTAGGGTGTTATCATTTTTTCTTAGGCAAAAGGGCTAATTTCTAAATTAAATAAATTAATTTAGGATATAAAATATTTGTTTGTTGCATTCATGCTGGAGTAGATTGCAGTAGGTATTTTATTGTGTGGCAAATGAATTTAAAATCCGAGTAGAAACCGTTTTGTTTAACATAGAAAATAGGTTGAGGAAATAGCAAAAGAAAAGAAGGAAAGAAACCCCAGCCGCAGTGGGCCGAATCTTCCTCAGCCCACTTCTCTTTTCTTTTTCCTTTCCCTTTCTTTTTCTCTCCATCGCCTGGGCCGGCCTTCTTTCCCTCACCTCGCGGCCCCCTCTTCCTCCCCGGCCTGCCCCGCTCGCGCCTGCAGCCCAGCTCCGCGCCGCCAGCCCGCCCGAACCCGCGCTTAGCCCGCCGCGCCCCCGCAGGCCCGCGCCGCCGCCCGTACGCCGCGCCGCGCCGGTTTCCTTGGCGTCCGAGCCGGAGTCCCTTGGTCTCCGCACTTCAACTGGGTAGCGCACCCTTCTCGTGTCGCTTGTTGCCAATTCGCCGCTTTCTTCTCCGCAAACCCTAACCCGCCGAGTCGCCGCCTCCGTCCCAAACCCCGGCCGCCGCCCGCCGCCGGGAGGACGTCGCCCCGGACTTCACCGACCCGACGCCGAGCACCACCGTGACGCACCGCCCCTCCCCGGTCCGATCTTGACGAGTTTCGACGCCCGACGCCGCCGTACAACGCCGCCGACCGTCCACCGTCTCTCTCTTTCGTCGACCACCGTCTTCCGGACTTCCTCGTCGTCGCGCGACCGCCTAGGTGGGTCCTGCGTCATCTTCTCGTGCTCCCCGGCCTCTCGCGACGAGTTTTCGTGCACGGGAACGCCGTTCCGGCGGCCCGCCGGCGAAGCGCCGCCGCGCCCGCCGTTTCCGGCGACCTCGGTCCACCGTGGACCATGGACCACGGTCCGGTCCCGGTCCACGGGCGCCATGGACCCAGTCCATGGATTTTCCAGATTTAATTAAACCCTTATCGAATTATTGCATCAGCCTGACGCAATGCTTGCGCAATAACTCAGTTTTTCCAGTATAAGAATAATTCTCGAAATGCTAATCTTACAGTTTAAACCCTGCTACTTAAATGCTTATAACTTTTTACTCCTAACTCCGTTTTAAGCGATTCTTGCGCTCACGCGATCGTAGGAACGAGCTCTATCTTTTGGTATAGTTTTTGTAGCAGTTTGGTACTGTTTGGTGTACTGTTCCTTATTGTTTGTGTATGTGTGCTTTGCATGTTACCGTTATTAGAAGAGGAGCCGTTTGAGAACTTCCAAGACCAAGAGTTTGAGCAAGCAGCAGCAGGGGATACAGGCAAGTGTCCTTGACCATTCTGAACCTATGTTTTAAATGTGTCTTTTATAAACATGCATGCTTGTTTAATATTGAATCCTATGTGTCTACTTTACCTGTTCCATATCATTCCTTGTCACCCTAGCTTATGGTGGTTGTCTTTGGGTAGTTGTTGCTTAGCCTTGCTGTTGAGTCAATCACCTTATCATGTTAATCTTGACTAATGGTATACTTCAACTAAGTGTTAATCTGCTAATTTGTTTAGCAACATGGGAAGCTAGGGTCTGAGCAAGGGGATGGTTTGGATGGTTCTCGGTGAACATTTGGTTTGAGAATAGTTCTTGCTCGGATCAGCTAAGGACCGGTTCGTGGAACGTGTAACCATGACAACAGTGCCATCACAAGACTGATAATGGGTAGGCTAGCCAAATAATTAGGGTGTTCTTAATTTTGTGCTCGCTATTGGTAGAGTGGGGAAGGGATGCTTTGTGATCCTGGGAACCGCCTGGCATCAGAGGGGGCAGCTGGGGTGTTGGCTCTTGAGTCATGGTCCTGTGTGAACTGTGGGTTTCTGTGAACCAACACTTATGTACGGCTGTGGATCCTTAATGAGCGAGTTACATTGTTGGGAGCATTCTTTGTAAAGGCTAGTAGAGAAACCCCGGTCATCTACCTCGGAAGTGGAATGGCTCTACGGGAATCTCTATCTTGTGGGTAAAGTGGTGCCACCTCTGCAGAGTGTAAAACTTTCATGAAAGCCGTGCTCACGGTTACGAGCGGCATGGCCCTTTCGCACGATTAGTGGGTGTTGGTTGGTTTGGTGGTTTCTGGGTGAATCGTATGTGTCGTGGTGATCTTTCCCCTCACGGTCCTGTGTGAACCGTTGTCCTCTGTGGACTGTCTCCTGTGTGGAGTTTGGTTTAATTTACTTAATTTAATTAATGAGTAGTCTCAACACACCTAGTAATATAGGTTGCTTTATAAACTGTGTCTTATGTTATAGTTGGCTTTTATGCAAATGAACCATGTTATAGCCTTTCTTCTGTTAAGCTTGCATGTCATTTATTTCCCCCACTTGCGGAGTACGACATGTACTCACACTTGCTATTCCCCATTCTACATTGAAATGCTGCTCAGAAGATGAAGGCTCCATGGAGTACTTCGATGAGGAATACTAGGCGTGCCGTCTCCCAGTCGACTGCCTGTGCGTTTGGGTGTCTTCCGCTGTCGAGTTATTTAGTCTTATGAGACATTTATATTCGGATATTGTAATAATGCTACGATGAGACGATGTAATAATGACACTGGTTATACTGTTTATTTCACTATTATCTCTATATGTGTGGAACTTGATCCTGGCACACATATAGCTATGCATTCAGTTTTGTCCTTAAAACTGGGTGTGACAGCTGCCGACATTAATCGGAGGGCGCGACCATTGTCGACTGCGCGGAAAGGCGGCACCTCCGAGAGACGAAGCCCGGCATGACGACGTCCGAGGGTCAGACTGGCGAATGACGTCACCTAGCTAGGGTTTCCGTCGTCAACGGAAATGTCATTTGTACCCTTATGACAATGTTGTACAGAATATTCCGCGAATATAGTGGGTGACCAAGGGTAATTCGGTCATGTCGAAATAACCCTTGGCCTTCCCTATAAATACCCGCCCCCGGGCTCCGTAGAACGGGACGGAACAGTAGAGATTACACCCTCCTGATGAAATGCTGTTGCGTTGTTCCGAGAGGGTAGTTTGATTGTCCGTGTCGGGATTATTTGTTGTCATGATGAAGGATTCCCAACATTATCTATCTAGCTTTGCCGTGTCTTGTTTGTGTCCCACTCTAGATAGTAGAGTAATCCTTTATATCTTATGCTAGCTAGAAAGCCTATCCCTTTACTAGTGTGGTGTGAATCTTGTCAACTTGATCACTAGTTATATAAGTTAAGGTTCCTCCTTAGTGTGCTTTACTTGTTGCTAGAACTACTTGCTAGGAGTTGAGTGGGTGATATCTCTAGTAGAGAAATTAGAGTGTACCGATTCACCCCCCCCCCCCTCCCTCTCGGTCACACGATCCTTACAAGTGGTATCAGAGCCAAGTGCTCATTTTCGGGCTTTACCGCCTTTGAGTTGTGACCGGGATCGCGTGTGGGACAATGGGAGACACTCTAGACAACTTTGCTAGTGCTTCTACCGATCTACTTATGATTAAGCCTTATGATTGCGTGCTTAGCGATAATTCCTACTTTGACCTTTTTGATGAATATGAAAACATGTCTATGGAGATTGATGAGGATGTGGTTGATTTTGCCTCTCGTTTATATGTTTTTGCTAGGAAACTCATGACACGGGACTTTTGCTCGCTTACTCATAAGGGTGTGGTTAGGAAGCTCATCCGTGCTCTACCACCTTCTCGCTTTGGTCTCATTCCTTTTGCTCGGTTGGATGAGTTTGTGACAATGCCTTCTGGTGAAGTGGTTGGTATTATCTCCTCCCTTGAGGATGATCTCAAGCAGGGCAAGTCAAATTCGCTAGCAAGTGACAACAAACATGTTGATCCTCTCATCAAGCTCAAGCTCCATCTCTCTCTCAAGTTGGTGAAGGAACTTCCTCTAGGCATGGTGAAGAAGGGTATGTCAGTTGTGTGATGAGTTGGATCACATCTCTATGAGAACAAATGAAGATCTAGTAGAGTTTGCTCTTCTTGTGGACACTCTTGTCAAGAAGATCAATGAGAATGAAAATTGGGAGATCAAGAAGGAAGAGGGCATCAAGAGGTTTCTCCATGCTCTTCCCAAAGAGAAGTATGGCAACTGCATTGATTTTGAAGACTATGACCTTAAAGACAATTCTATAGATGACATCATTGTGGTCATTTCTAGAAGAAAAGCTCAATGCTATCCGATGCTTTCAAGCCCGCAAACAATGATAGTGATGAAGAGATGATTCCCACTTACTATTGTGATGATGCCTTCTCAAGTGGTGATCATGGAGGGACTCCAATTCCGATTGATATGGTCCAAGGGGATGAAAAGACCCTACCCTCTCATTTCTTGGACTACTACTTGGAGCATGAGTCTTGGCTAGCCGATGCACCTCACTATCTTCTCCTTGATGCTTATGATGATTTCTACGAGAAACAAGATGAGTCTTGGCTTGATTGTTGGAAAAGGCTTCTAGTGCTAGTGGCAAGAGTCAACTCCTTTGAAGGTGAAGAAAAGATAAGTGATGACCATGCTATTAGCATGATGCTTTCTCTCATTCCTTACAATAGGAAGATCTACGTCCTAAATGAAATTGGTGATCAAGTTGGGATGCCTCTAAAGGAGGCTATCTTGATAGCTTTGTCATATGAGAAGCAAATCTACAACATTCTTGAACATGGAAATGAAAGTGGAGAAGTGGGAAGGTTTCAAGGCTATCCACTTGCTCAAGATGCCCATCATTTGGGTGATGGTCGGTCAAAGTGGGTTCAAAATGGTCTTACCAAGGAGATGATAAAGGCCTTGGATGATTTGGATTTGGACTATCGCAATGGAGTTCCATTGGCCTACATCAAGAACAAAGAGAAGGTGAATAAAATGTCAATTGATGACTCTTCTCTTTGCTTGATGGCTACTTACAAGGTGAACTACAAGAGATCGGAGGGAAACATTGGGTATGGGATAGTGGATGGACTCAACATATGACCGGGACTCCCTCCATGTTCACTACTTTGGAAGACAATGAGGATCATGAGAAGGTCACATTTGGTGATAACTCCAAAGGTAGAGTTAGAGGTCTTGGTAAGGTGGCTATCTCTAACAATCTCTCAATCTCAAATGTACTTCTTGTTGAGTCCTTAAACTTCAACCTCCTTCCGCTGCTCAAATATGTGATCTTGGCTTCTCTTGCAACTTTGATGCTAAAGGGGTAATCCTTCATAATGATGCTATGGGTCTCACTATCAATGGTTTTCGTCATAATAATCTATGTATTGTGGATTTTGAGACTAACATTGCTGCTCCTAGCACTTGTCTTTTCACCAAGTCTTCTCTAGGTTGGTTGTGGCATCGAAGACTCGCACACATTGGCATGAACCAACTCAAGCAAATGGTGAATAGAAAGTTAGTGAGAGGAGTCAAGGACGTCACATTTGAGAAAAACAAGTTGTGTAGTGCATGCCAAGCCGGAAAGCAAGTGGCCTCTCCTCATCCATCCAAGAATTTCATGTCAACTTCAAGACCGCTTGAGCTATTGCACATGGACTTATTTGGCCCTACAACCTACAAGAGTTTGGGTGGAAATCTCTATTGTTTAGTGGTGGTGGATGATCACTCAAGATATACTTGTGTGTTCTTTTGTTGAGAACAAGGCTCAAGCCATTGGAATATTCAAGAAGTTTGCCAAGAGGGTACAATTGGAGTATGGGCATTCTATCAAGAAGATTCGGAGTGACAATGGGACAGAGTTCAAGAACTCCACCATAGAAGACTATTGTGATGAGATTGGACTCAAACATGAATTCTCAGCCACACACACTCCTCAATAAAATGGTGTGGTTGAAAGGAAGAATCGGACTCTCATCACTCTTGCTCGGGCTATGCTTGATGAATACAACACCCAGAGAGGTTTTGGGCGGAAGCAATCAACACCGCATGTTATACCTCGAATCGGATCGATCCCCACAAGCTATTGCACATGACTCCATATGAAGTGATTGTTGGGAGGAAGCCTAATGTTGCCTACTTCCGGGTGTTTGGTTGTAAGTGCTACATCTACAAGAAGAGGGAAAGGCTTGGGAAGTTCGAGAAAAGGACCGATGTGGGATTTCTTGTCGGTTACTCAGGCTCTTCCAAGGCCTATCGGGTTTTCAACTCTTCTACCTGTTTTGTTGAGGAATCTTGTGATGTTCAATTTGATGAATCTCATGGGTCTCAAGAAGACCTTTCTTGCTCTCATGATGTAGGTGATGAACCCGTGAGGGAAGCCTTGAGGAACATGCCCATTGGTGAAGTCCTCCCTCAAGAAGATGAATCTCCTACACCACCTCCAACGACTTCATCAAGTGGACCTACTACAAGCACATCTCAAGAAACCGCGAGTCCAAGCTCTTCCTCAAGCGATCAACATCGAGTTTCTTCAAGTGAACCTCAACAATCTCCTTCGAGGCAAGCCTCTCCAAGTGAACCACAACACGCCCCCTCAAGCAATCGGGCATCTTCGAGTCAAGCTCCTCCAAGTGAACAAGACGTGATCAACCTTCATCATCCCAAGTGAATGATTCGGGATCGCCTTTCCGACAACAAGATGTTCACATCTCCAAGGAGCAATCCACAAGAGATGCACAAGATACATCATCGGCCCCACCACCTCCTCAACAAGAACCATCAAGGAAGCACAAACCCATTGCTAAGGATCACTCACGTGAACTTATCATTGGGAGTCCTTCTCAAGGGATAAGGACGAGGAGAAATCAATACAAGCCAAATTATGTTGATGCTAACCAAGCTAACATTGTTAAAAATTTCTCCTTTGTGTCTACCTTAGAGCCCAAGACAATTGAGGAAGCAATGGAGGATGACAAGTGGGTGCTATCCATGTAAGAAGAATTGAATAACTTCAAGAGGAATGATGTTTGGAAGTTGGTGAAGCGACCCAAGCGGGCCAATGTGATTGGCGCTGTTGGGGAGTGGCGAAGTGGGCTACGGAAAAACTCACCGTCGCTTCACTATTAAACTTATCTCTTCGTCTTCGTTTATTCTGTTGCAGATCCCAAAGTCCACGGAGCGGAACGCGAAGGGCGGTCGCCACCTAAGAATGCTGGGGTGAAGTCCCAGAACGACGGACGCGAAGAGTGATTGGCGAAGAGCGATTGGCGAAGAGCCCTTCGCGCGGGTCCCTTCAAGCGGAGACCAAGAGGGTCCCACCTCCAGATTAGTTAGGGTTAGTGTTTTAGGGGGTGTTGTAACATGACTGTTATGCCCTTTTGACAATTTTGTACATAGGGTTTACTGTACAGACTAGTGTGACCAAGGGTATTTATGTCAACAAGGGCACATGTTGAGTAGGCTATAAATAGCGCCCTGAGGACTCCCGTGGGGGAGGGGGGTCGATTCCCGTTGAGTTGTATCAAGGTACAGTAATGTGAATCTTCCTATAAGTGCATTTCTCTTCGCTTTAGTAGGTTTCTATCTTCGCATTTACTTTCATCAGTCTAGCCGAAGTAGTTCGTTCAGAATGGTAGTCTTGTGATCCTGTTTGGCATTGTCCTGTGAAGGATATCCCAACAACTGGCGCCCACCGCGATGTTGACACCAAATTTTGGCTCGGGGCCCATTGTCAGCGCCTATAGCGTACGCGCCGGGTGTAAAAGGAATTTCGTGTGCAAAGTGGAGGCCCACCGGAGATTATGAAGCCGAAAAAAACGTGCGTGTGCATGTGTGGGTCCGGTTTCCTTTTTTAATTCTTTTTCTTTTTCTAGATTTAGAAAACTTGACCTACTCGTAGTCGAGTCGGAGTCTTGCCTCGGGTATATAAATATAGACCCGTGAGTGTTGTAAAAAAGGATATCAATCAATACAATCACTTTTCGGTGTATCGCCACAACTTCTCGACGGAATTTTCGTCGACATCGGTGCTCATCGGGGCTCCGGTTTAGACTTGGATTTTGTCAGGTAAGCACATCGATCTTCATTATGTCGGCTTGTCCATAATTAAAATTGATGCGGCTGCTAGTTATCCGGTAATTTAGAACGATCTAGGGTTCAATATCATGCATCGACTACTTGGAATTGTTTAAGACCTAGTCCAGTTCTTTGTTACGGTTAGTTGACTTGTCCTAGCCGTAACCTGGTATGCCGATTGCTGATGTCGATTCCCTGTTTGATCTGGTTATTCGAGTCACTGTTGAACGAGTTAAGGTTGATTGAATTTATTTCTGCCGATTGTGTGGTACAGTTTGATCTAGTCCTGTGCTATATCGCCTAGTTTGACTTGTCCTAGGAGAAACAATAAGCAGTTTGTCGATTCAATTAATCTTATTAGTTTAATAGTTCTTTCGGGGTGTTTAGCCGTTTGGTTACCACGTTCAAATCTATGCTTGCGTGCCAATTTAATACTTTATTGTTCCTGTCCAAGTAGAGGTTTGAACCTTATATATCGATGCCGATTTACTGTACTATAGTATTTGCTGATAATTACTTGTCGATTACATGCTTTGTTATCAATTGCCGATTGCCGATTTTGATGCATGTTTTACTTTGGTTATCGTGCGAGTATATACTATTGCGAACATGCCGATTCGTTTCTAGCCGACAGCCGAGCATTTATTATAATCTTTTTATTAATTATTCACATCGGCTGCGGTTACGCATCGGTCTGTCCGGGGCCGATAGCTTAGGAAATTTACACGCTTTCTTGTCTTTGTCGATTTGCAAGGAAAATCGACTGGCACGTTCCGGAATTCATCACGCTCCAAGTTTGGTCCTGAACAGAGTCAAGCAAATCTCTCAGGCCGCATGTGTGAAGCAGTGAAAGTAACATAGGGTGGCGGATTACAGTGAGCATTACAATAGGGGCCAGCCTGCTCAGATACCGTCACAGTTACACCAACCGGCTGGGGGGGGCAAGGACAGAGTGCGTCAGAAGATATAGTCGCTAGGTTGGCTGAGGTCATGAAAGAGCAGTTTGATCTCAAGCCTAGGGAGCAGAGCTTTATGTATCGACGTCATATCCAGAGTGGATGGAACAAGTTGCCTTGCCAAACCGATACAAGTTGCCAGAGTTTTGTAAATTTTCTGGGCAAGATAATATCTCTACAGTGGAGCATATCAGCCGATATTTGGCGCAGTTGGGAGAGGCATCAGCCCAAGATGCATTAAAAGTTCATCTGTTTCCCCTATCGTTGTCTGGATCGGCATTCTCATGGTTTACTTCGCTTCCTGCTGGATCCATGCGGAATTGGGCCGATTTTGGAGAAGAAGTTCCACTCTTATTTCTTTACTGGCATGACAGAGTTGAGTATATCAGATTTGACGGCTGTTCGTCAGAAGGCTGGGGAGTCAGTTGCCGATTTCGTGCAGAGGTTCAGAATTATCCGTGGCACATGTTATAACCTGAACTTGACGGATCGGCAAATGGCTGAGATCGCTTACCAGGGTTTACTGCCTCAGATTAGAGACAAGTTTGTGCCTCAGGAAGTCGATGGTTTAGCACAGCTCGTTCAGAAGGCGTCAATTCAGGAAGGGCGCATTCAGAATACACGTGGCAGACAATATCAGGCGGCTTATGCCGATTACTCTTCTGATTCTGATGATGAAGATGAAGTTGCTCTTGCTGAATGGACCAGGAATAAGAAGTATGTTCTGTGTCTGTGGGTCAAGCAGAAGGCAGAGGAAAAGAACTATGATTTTGATATCAATAGAGCTGATAAGATATTTGATCTGCTGTTACAGGAGAAGCTTATTCAACTCCCACCCAATCACACGTTGCCTTCAGCAGAGGAATTGAAGAAAATCAAGTGGTGCAAGTGGCATAATTCTCCCTCTCATCACACCAACGAGTGCAAGGTGTTTAGACAACAGATCCAATCGGCAATTGAGAGCGATCGTATCAGGTTTTCTGGTCAGAAGCCGATGAAGATTGACGAACATCCTTTTCCAGTCAACATAATCGGGGGATCTGCCGCATTGATCGGGAAGTACTCAAGGAAAAGAGAGAGGGAAGATAGGAGATCTAATGATGATGACTTTGATCCACACTGGATTTGTCCTTTCTTCCAGTACTGTTGGGAGCAGGGTATGAAGTAGCCACCGATTGAAGGTTGCCCAGGGTGTAGCAGGCGGTCCGGAGATTTGTATAGAGAAGTTGGTACCTCGAGAAGGTTCCCTTTGAGGAGATAGCATGATCGTTTTCAAGGGCATGATCGCTTTGAAGGGAGGTTGACATCAAGAGTTTCTGTGCAAGAGAGACTTGGGCCTGTTAATCAAGTTGAAGATTATGGAGAAGATTATCAGGGTGAGTTTACACAAGAGGGTCAGTGGTGTCCGAGTGGTGTTTTTACCAAGACATAGAAAAGAAGAGTACAGAGGACACGTTGCTGGGAGCTAAACAGGGAGGTGCACCAGAATGATGACTATGACAGGGGGCCTAAGACCAAGAAGTTGTGGAGGCCGAAAGTCAAATCCCAGGTACATGAAATTGAAGCACCTGTCAATATGGTATTTTTGCTGCCACGAGAGTTTAGTTCTTTGAACATTAATAAATCGGAAGAAGAGGCTTCTGCCGAGTTGTTGTTGGCCCCACAGCAAGCAGTGTTTGAGAAGCCGTCTGGTGTCGATCATCTCCATCTGAAGGCTCTATACCTTAATGGTTTTGTCAATGGTAAGCCGATGAGCAAGATGATGGTCGATGGTGGTGCTGCTGTCAATGTTTTGCCGATGGTGACTTAGAGGAAGATCGGCAAATCGCCTGAAGAGTTGACAAAGACCAATATGACATTGAGGGATTATGGAGGTAGGAGTTCTGAGGTTAAAGGAGTCACCAATATCAAGGTTACTGTTGGACGCAAGACTTTGCCGACGACGTTTTTCGTGATTGAAGGCAAGGGGTCGTACACCGTACTGCTGGGTAGGGATTGGATTCATGCTAATTGCTGTATCCCTTCCACAATGCATCAACTCCTTATCCAGTGGGTCGACGACAAGGTGGAGACTATTCAAGCTGATAGATCGGTGAGTGTGGCAACTGCAGATTTTTTGCCGATGATGGTGGAAATTTGCCGTGCATATCAGGGACTTACTGGGAAGGTGAAGCATTGGACGTTACTGACGAGGGTGTATGCATCACGGAGGGATCGGCAACCCCGCGGTTGCTCTAGCAGTGAAGAACCTGGACGTTCGACTGATGGAAGCTGAGAAAAAAGAGGCAGTCGACAATTAGCCAATCGACGAAAGAGAGGACGGAAAACTTGGTCGTGGTTTCGTATCGGCCGATGAGTTAGAAGAAATCGACATTGGAGATGGTGACAAGCCTCGGCCGACGTTTATTAGTAAAAAGATTTGTAAAGAGTTTAGGGAAAAGTTGATAGCATTATTAAAGGAATATAAAGATTGTTTTGCTTGGGATTATAGCGAGATGCGTAGCCTGAGTCGAGACATTGTTGAACACCGATTGCCCATTAAGCCTGGGTATCGGCCGTTTAAGCAACCAAATAGGAGAACTGATCCAAAGATTTATGATGCTGTCAAGGAAGAAATTACAAGGTTGTATGATGCCGAGTTTATCCGACCATGCCGATATGCAGAGTGGGTATCTAGTATTGTCCCAGTAATTAAGAAAAACGGGAAGATGCGGGTTTGCATTGATTTTAGAGATTTGAATAAGGCCACACCCAAGGATGAGTACCCGATGACGATAGCAGAATTACTGATCGATGCAGCTGCTGGACATAAGATTTTGAGCTTCGTGGATGGAAATGTAGGTATAATCAGATATTCATGGCTGAAGAAGATATTATGAAGACTGCTTTTAGGTGTCCAAGAGCCTTGGGATTGTTTGAGTGGGTTGTCATGACTTTTGGGTTAAAGAATGCTGGTGCCACGTATCAGAGAGCAATGAATTTCATCTATCATGATTTGATCGGCCTATTGGTGGAAATTTATATTGATAATATGATGGTAAAATCTAAATCAATCGAAGATCATATTGCTGATTTGCGAGAAGTACTGGAGAGGACCAGAAAGTATGGTTTGAAGATGAATCCACACAAGTGCGCCTTTGGTGTATCGGCAGGTCAATTTCTGGGCTTTATTGTTCATGAGAGGGGAATTGAAATTGGTCCCAAGAGCATGGAATCAATCAAGAAGATTAAACCTCCCACCAGTAAAAGGGAGTTGCAGTCTCTGATCGGCAAAATTAACTTTGTAAGAAGATTTATTTCTAATCTTTCTGGGAGAATTAATGCTTTTACTCCATTGTTGAAGTTAAAAGCAGATCAGGAATTTCGATGGGAAGTCTAACATCAGAAGGCACTTGATAACATCATGGAATATTTAATTTCACCACCTGTGTTAATGACACCTGAGTCGGGTATTCCTTTCAAGTTATATTTATCTGCCGATGACAAGTGCATTGGTTCGGCATTGACGCAAGTACAAGATGGCAACGAGAGGATTATCTTTTATCTCAGTCGAAGATTGGTGGATGCAGAGACCAGATATTTTGAAGTTGAAAGGTTATGCTTGTGCCTTTATTTTTCTTGTACTAAATTGAGACGTTATTTGTTATCCGAGGAGTGTACTATTGTTTGTCGAGCCGATGTCGTCAGATACATCTTGTCCGCTCTAGTGCTGAAGGGCAGACTTGGGAAGTGGATGTTAGCAATTGCAGAGTTTGATCTAAAGTATGAGTCTGCTAAAGCTGTGAAGGCCCAGGTATTTGCTGATTTGATAGTTCAGCATGGGGGGCATGATGAAGACATGGTGGAGCCAGTTCCATGGCGCTTGCTTTTTGATGGATCGATTTGCAAACATGGATGTGGTACCGGCATTGTTATCGTCACCCCTAAAGGGTCCAGGTTCGAGTTTTCGTTCCCAGTTGAAGCTCATACTAATAATCAAGTTGAATATGAAGCTGTGTTGAAAGGGCTGCAATTGTTGAGGGAAGCTAATGCCGATTTTGTCGAGGTCATTGGGGATTCTTTGCTGATTGTGGGGCAGTTGAATGGTGAATATGAATGCAAAGATGAAGTGCTTCGGGGTTATTACCAGAGATGTAAAGATCTGATGGAGGAGTTCAAGCATATCACAATTAGCCATGTTCCTCGACAAATGAATTCTGAAGCTAATGACTTGGCTCAGCATGCATCTGGGTATCGGCTCATTATAGGTTCTGTCGATAATGAAGCCGATGCCGATTTGCAAGACTGGAGGATTGAGATTATGGATTATTTGAAAGATCCAACCCAGAAAACGTCCAGAAAGCTACGATATAAAGCAATAAAATATGTATTAGTGGATGGTCAGCTTTATTACAGGACTTTGGAAGGGATTCTGTTAAAATGTCTGAATGCTGATGAAGCCAGAAAAATGCTGATGGAGGTTCATGATGGGATTTGTGGGACTCATCAATCGGCATACAAGATGAAGTGGTTAATTAGGAGAAGTGGACATTTCTGGCCTACCATGCTTGAGGATTGTTTTGAATATTATAAAAGCTGCCAGGATTGTCAGAAGTAGGGATCGATTCAGAGAGCTCCGGGGTCGGCAATGAATCCTATCATCAAGCATGGCCGTTTAGAGGATAGGGAATCGACATGATCGGCGAAATTAATCCTTCGTCCAGTAAGGGGCACAAATATATATTGGCAGCTACAGATTATTTTACTAAGTGGGTTGAAGCGGTACCTTACAGGAGTGTAGCCTCGAGGGATGTGATTGCTTTTGTTAAAGAGCACATAATCTACAGATTTGGTATTCCTCAGACTATCACCACAGATCAGGGTTCTATCTTCATTTTTGAAGAATTCAGGGATTTTGCCGATGATATAGGTATTAAATTATTGAATTCGTCGCCATATTACGCCCAATCAAATGGTCAGGCTGAGGCTTCAAACAAGTCCTTGATCAAGTTGATTAAGCGCAAAATTAGAGATCAGCCAAGAAGGTGGCATACTTCGTTAGCCGATTCGTTATGGGCATATAGAATGTCTCGTCATGGATCGGTACAAGTGACGCCATATCAATTGGTTTATGGACATGAAGCTGTTTTGCCGTGGGAAGTCAATGCAGGGTCGAGGAGAGTCGATTTGCAGAATCAATTGACAGCAGAACAGTATCATGATCTCATGATGGATGAATTGGAAGATGTCAATCAACAGCGGTTGGTTCCGTTGGAGAAAATTCAAGACAATAAAGCGCGGGTGGCTCGGCATTATAATAAGAAGGTGGTGACCAAACATTTTGATGAAGGAGATTTAGTTTGGAAAGTCAAGTTGCCGATTGGTGTACGAGATAATCGTTTTGGCAAGTGGTCATCTAATTGGGAAGGTCCTTGTATAATTAGCCGATGCGTGCTCGGTAATGCTTATATTTTGAAGGAGCTGGATGGCAAAGAATTTAGCCAAGCGCTTAATGGAAAGTATCTGAAAAAGTACTACCCTAGTATTTGGGTGGGTTCCTAAAGTGTTCGGTTGAATTTCCAGTCAAGCCGATGTTATGAGCATCGCCTTTGAGATGGCCGATACTACTGGTATCGCCCTTAGAAAAAATATAAAAGGAAAAACAAAGCAAGATGAAAGCGGACATATATTACAGAATGGATTGGAATACAAGGTACTTAATGTTTAATGAGCTATTACGTCAAGCAACGAGGGAACAGATAATCACGGATTACATCCAGCGCATGAGTGTGGAGCTGATCGATTTCGGCAAGAACATAGTTGTCATTATCGTTGGATTCAATCTCTGAAGGCACGGACTCCCAGGCGCGTTCTGAAGCTTCAATGGAGGCCATGACCACGTCTTTTTCCTGGAGTATGCTCGAGTTGATCCTAGCTATGTTCTCCTCCGATGCCGATACCTCTTGTTCTTTAGCTTGCAGGGCTGCTCTCAGGTCTTCGGCTTCTTTTTTCAGTTGAGTTAGCCGATTTTCTTCTTCCGACAGCTGATTCTTCATGGAATTGTATGTCTCCAATTCCTGCTGAGAGAACTGGAGAGCCTTTTCTGCTTCCGAGACAAGTTGATGGATCGGCGATTGATGTTCTCTTGGGCTTGCTCATAGTCAAAACGCCAAAACTCTATGTATGCCACCGGGTGAAGTGCAACCATCAAGTCTCTTGGAAGGCGATTTTGGATAGATTCGAATCTGGCACGGACTGAGCTTGCGTTGCGGGTAAGGTCTCCTATGTTCGCGTGCTCGAGTCTGGCTTCCAGTTCAATCAGCTCATTGCGGATCTCAATCGGCAATGGTTGTCGATGATGCATGGCAATGATTGGCTCTACCACGCGTGCCTGCGGATACAAAAGATAGTTAAGATGGTGGACTAATGAAATAAGCAATGAAGGCATTTATTACCTGAGACAGATCGACATCGGCAGCAACGGGGGCGGCTTGAGAAGAAGATGCTCCAGGATCTGAGCGGTTGCTCTCTGGGATGTTCTGGACAAGTGTTGCTTGTGAGGCTTCAGGTTCATCGACAGAGAGGTTTGCCGATTCTTCTTCTCTTTGCTCTCGTGTCTATTAGATATAAAGGAATTAATGAAGGTATGAGTGCCGATGAACAAGTTTTGAGAACAAACTTGAGGCTGAATGTCAATGCTGATTTCTTCTGAAGCAATGTCAGCCTGTGCTCGTTGAGTGTCGATGCCGATTTCTTCTGAAGCAATATGAATTGATGCTTGATGGGGATCGATGGTCTCAGTTTCGGTATCGACATGGGCTTCAAGAGAAGGAGCTTCGGCTTCTTCAAGATTTTCTCCAGAGTTGCCCTGAAAATGAAACTAAGGTTAGACGTCGATGTTGACTAAATCATGGAATGATTATATGGATGAGAATGATTACTGGGCTACTAGGAGGAGTTGACGTAGAGCTTGGTTGTTTTAAGAGGGCTCTGTGACGCTTGGCTGAGACCTTGGTACGTGGGCCTTTACGTTTTGTCCTAGAGGATTGGCCTTTGATGACCTGGGCCGGTGTTGGTGCGTCGGAGCCAAGGATGGGATCTGGATTTGGAGTTACATACACAATGCCGATTCCGTTATTGCTCATGGTGCATCTTCAACATCAGACTGCAAAATGAAAGAGTTATAGTTGATGATTTGTTGATAAGCAAAGGAGATTGAGATCGGTTACCTCTCCTATTGGGTCAGAGAGTTGAAGGTTGGATACGAGAGATGCTGTGTTGGTGCATTGAAGGTGTCTTGACCATTCTGCCCACCATTGTCTGAAGAGCCTTGTGCAGGAAGGAGTCAAGACCAAGTTGTCGACGTGACCAATGTGCAGGTTATCGGTCGGGCCGAATAACCAAGAATACTCCAGAGCCGATGTGATAGTTGCACGAGCTTTAACCTTATCGGCATAGAAGAGACTGGGAGGAAGCTGGCCGAGACCCATTTGCCTTGCAGCGAACGAAGGGTTGTAGAATTCATATGATGGGTTCGATCGGCCTGATCCATTCAGTCCTGTCGGCAATACGCAGGGTTTGACACAGGTCATAAAGGTTGTTGCCGATGTTGCGTCTTGGAGGGGGTTGTCAGCCCGGAAGGTGAAGGGGATCTCGAAGTATTCCATGATCTCAGAATTTCCGTACGGGAACCAGTCGAGATGATCATTGTTGATGCCTTTATAGAAGGCTTTGAAATATGAAGCCAAGTGATCGGCATCCATTCCAAGGCCATCTATCGACACCAAAGCTTCTCCCAGTGAGGTGCATTGGCGTCCGACTTGATCGGGGGTTGGAAATCTGAACAAGTGCAGGTCTTGAAGTTCCATGGCCATGTAAGAATGCAGAGTAAGCCACATCTGACGGAACCACCATGGACCACCGATGTTGTCGATTGGAGTGTTATGCCAAAGTTTATCGGCAACCTGATGAAGTGACGAATAGAGAGCACCGAGCAGGTATTAGCCGATGGGCATTTGGGTGCCAGCTGCCAATCGTTCTGCCAGGTTCTGCAAATTGGATACAGGGTTGAGTTGGGCTCCACAGAAGAAGAAGTGCTCAAGCCACATCATCAAGAAAGCTGCGTGCTCCCTGTCTGTCACTGGCCCTGTGCCACGGAAGGACGAGATGTATTTTTTCCATCCGCCGATGCTTCTCACATCAAACTGATGTTGGGGCTTGACTTTCAGACTGTGGGGGCTCACGTGAGTTGTTATGTCCAAATCGGCAAGCATCTTGACATCCATCAGGGTAGGTGTCATTGGTCCATGGCCAAAGAGGAAGGCATTTACTGCGTCGGACCAGAAGTAACAGGATGCCGATAGCATTGGCTCATTCTTCTTTATATCGGCAAGGGACAGTTCTAAACAGTGAGAGATGCCGACGGTATCCCATATTGCCGATTTAGCTGCTTTGACTCTCAGGAACCATTCACGCCAGCCTGGAATAGCAGAGGGCCAGGACCTGAAACTGCCTACCCATGTCTCTAGTGTGACCGGGGATCTCTTGAAGGGCATTCTAAGAGTTTCACTTCTGGATTGCCCATGGGTCCCAAGAAACGGTGTGTGGCGAGATCTGTGGGGATCAAGATTTGGTTTTGCAGTTCCTAAAAATGATGGAAAGATAAATCTAATGAGGGTGAAAGCAATCCTGATTCATCAAGATTAAGTGCATCTAGTAAATGTTGAAGTTGATATTTCGAAGTAAAGGTAGAATGACAGGTGAATGCGAAGAAGAAGAGTAGAGAAAGGTATGCAGAAACTGAAGGCATCTACAATCTACCTCAAGAACAGATTGCTATATTCTAAAGCAAGAATGGAAGCGGAGGATTGTTACCTGAGGAACGGCGGTAGAGGTAGCGGTGATTTGCGCCATGACGGAGAGGGAAGTTCAAGTGTAATCTTGCAGATTTCTTGGACTTCCGAAGAGATTGATCGCCGGTGATGGGGTGAGGAGAGAGAATGGGAAGATGAAGAGACGCGCCGGTGAAAGGAGGAAGAAGGAGGGGTAGATGGCTTCTATTTATACGACAAGACGTGCTGCAGGTGTGTTGAAGGCGGCGCGAAATGCAAAGGGGTATTGCAGGCGCGTTGAGTACAACGCGAGAAACGAGGAGGCGCAAGAAATGAGGAAGCAATCCGGCGCATGGAGATTCCATACCCCGGCTTGGGGGGCATATGTTGACACCAAATTTTGGCTCGAGGCCCATTGTCAGCGCCTATAGTGTACGCGCCGGGTGTAAAAGGAATTTCGTGTGCAAAGTGGTGGCCCACCGGAGATCATGAAGCCGAAGAAAACGTGTGTGTGCATGTGTGGGTCCGGTTTTCTTTTTTAATTCTTTTTCTTTTTTTAGATTTAGAAAAGTTGACCTAATCGTGGTCGAGTCGGAGTCTTGCCTCGGGTATATAAATATAGACCCGTGAGTATTGTAAGAAAGGATATCAATCAATACAATCACTTTTCGGCGCATCGCCACAACTTCTCGACAGAATTTTCGTCGACATCGGTACTCATCGGGGCTCCGGATTAGACTTGGATTTTGTCAGGTAAGCGCATCGATCCATTATGTCGACTTGTCCATAATTAAAATTGATGTGGCTGCTAGTTATCCGGTAATTTAGAAATATCATGTATCGACTACTTGGAATTGTTTAAGACCAAGTCCAGTTCTTTGTTACGGTTAGTTGACTTGTCCTAGCCGTAACCTGGTATGCAGATTGCTGATGTCGATTCCCTGTTTGATCTGGTTATTCGAGTCACTGTTGAACAAGTTAAGATTGATTGGATTTATTTCTGCCGATTGTGTGGTACAGTTTGATCTAGTCCTGTGCTATATCGCCTAGTTTGACTTGTCTTAGGAGAAACAATAAGCAGTATGTCGATTCAATTAATCTTATTAGTTTAATAGTTCTTTCGGGGTGTTTAGCCGTTTGGTTACCACGTTCAAATCTATGCTTGCGTGCCAATTTAATACTTTATTGTTCCTGTCCAAGTAGAGGTTTGAACCTTATATATCGATGCCGATTTACTGTACTGTAGTATTTGCTGATAATTACTTGTCGATACATGCTGTGTTATCAATTGCCGATTGCCGATTTTGATGCATGTTTTACTTTGGTTATCGTGCGAGTATTTACTATTGCGAACATGCCGATTCGTTTCTAGCCGACAGCCGAGCATTTATTATAATCTTTTTATTAATTATTCACATCGGCTGCGGTTACGCATCGGCCTGTCCGGGGCCGATAGCCCAGGAATTTTACACGCTTTCTTGTCTTTGTCGATTTGCAGGGAAAATCGACTGGCACGTTCCAGAATTCATCGCGCTCCAAGTTTGGTCCTGAACAGAGTCAAGCAAATCTCTCAGGCCGCGTGTGTGAAGCAGTTAAAGTAACATTTTACTGCTAACACGCATGTATTGGCCGAAGATCACCGCACTATGCCACCGAAGAAGCCAAAGCCCGCTACCGCTCCAAAAGCACCCAAGGGGGCTCCGTCGACGTCGCGAAAGCTCAATACCATTCCAGAGTCTTCGGCGACTGCAGCAGCAAGACCAGTTGATCCTGCTGCACCAAATGCCACAAATCAACAACTCCTTCTCGAGCAGGCACCAGACCCAGAAACAAGAGAAGAGAAGAAGATGCCAATAGTCAAGAAGTCATTGTAGACGATGTCAACGAAGAATCACAAGATGATGAAGATCAAGAGGACTCTCCGCATACGGATCGGCCAACTGTTACCGATCATGCGGAGCGCATCACTCCCACCCAAGGCAACACTCAAGTGCCCACTGCTACTCATGTAGTGGGATCTTCGCAGGAGCTACGAGGTCAAGTCAATTCCCTTGAAGAAGTGGAGCTTCGGGAATTATTGGCCCTCAAGCATGAATTGCGAAGATTAAAAGAAGCAAGACTCAAAGCAACTGAGCAAGACCAAGGTAGATCAAGAATTCTGCAACAAACTACGCAAGCAAAAGAATCAGTTGCAGCGCTGCAGCGCCGAAATACATGATCTCTGCCCTGAGAATCAACACCATTCAGGTCATCACCAGCAGTTTACTTCGTGTGGCCCTTCTCTTATTTCTCTCAATTTCGATAAGAACTCTCCACTGTCAGAAGGAATTCAACTGACCCCACGGCCGCAATCTTACAAGCCCATTCCTCTGCCGAAGTACAATGGTCGATCTGACCCAAGGCAATTTCTCATGAGTTATGAAGCCGCCATATCTTCAGCAGGAGGCGATGATATTGTATTGGCGAAGACATTTGTCACTGCTATTGAAGGGCAAGCATTGGATTGGTTCACTCTTAGGCCATCTTTGATATATTCATGGGAGAACCTGAGAGATAATCTATTGCAAAATTTCCAAGGTTTCTTCTGCAAAACTGTAACTGCCCTTGATCTGAGGTTGTGTGTTCAAGGAGACAAAGAGCCGCTTTAGGATTATTTCCGGAGATTTGTAGAGCTGAAATCTCAGGCATCTGATGTTGAAGATAATGTAGCTATAGAAGCTGCACGCTTGGGTCTTCGCGCTGGACCATGTGCTCTTAACAATGAACTACCCTTCTACCATCCAAGAACTTTACACAGACTTGGAGAAATACTGTAAAGCAGATAATGATTACAGGCGAAGAATCGCAACACAGAATAGTTAGAAACAGAACAAGCGAAGCCAGTCAGACGACAACAAACAAGAGTGGAGTGACAACGGAAAACAAAACAAGCAAGCATCTCACCCTCAGTACATAAATCAAATAGATTCTCAAGAAAAGCCCGAAGAGCCTCAGCATTTCAATGGAAATAGAGGTGGAAGGAATGGGCGAGGAAGAGGCAGAGGACGAGGAAAAAATCAAGAGCCTAGAAAGCCATACTGTATATTTCATGGACTCGACAAGGGGCACACTTCTAAGGAATGCCCGGAGACCAAAGAAACATTTGACAGAATCAAAGCAAAAGAGCAGCCATCCAACCCTATGAAGAAGGTTAACCACGCATCAAACCAAGTCCAATGGCCTAGTCAGCCAGTATACCCTCAGTTCCAACCACAGTATTACCCTCCGCCATTTCCAGTCCAAAACAACTACAGCATCCCTCCCAAACAAGATGCATATCATCATCACCAGATTCCTCATTATCAACCCAACCACGAAAATCACATACCAAAGATGCTACCACCTCCTCAACCTACTCCTAGCCATGCAACTCGCGAAGAGTTACCACCTCCACCACCCTTAATACCGAAGAGTGAGAATCCAACACAAAACAATTCAAGTGCCAACCCTTTCCCAGCATATGGAGTCATCCTGCCAATCACCGGAGGCTCTTCGCTTGAGTTTGAAAACAAAAAGCAACGAAGAGACCACTTTCGTGCTGTAAACACTATCTCCAATGTAGCACCTATTCACAAAACCAAATGGTCCCACAATCCAATAACCTTCACCGAAGAGGACCTATCCCATTGCGATCTGAGATGTCATCCGCACAACGATGCAATGGTCATAGAAACTAATGTCTATGGCTAAATAGTTGTTGGCGATTTCTAGTATACCATTTTATACGCCAACTGCGCCTTATTTAGAGCATAAATGTCATCATTATAGGCCATTAACACTTGGTAATAGCACTATATTTGTATATATGTCGTTCTGGAGATTTATTGCAGAAACAGATGAAAAGGACGACATTCTGGACATTGTAGCTGATCTGGACCTGAAGAGAAGAAAAGCAGCAGAAAAGGCTTACTATGCCGACCGGCACAGCCTTGTGCCGACCGGCACAAGGGACTTCAGGGCAATCGAGGCTGGCCCACCATTCAGTTGATTCTAGAAGGAAGTCATCCGAACCAATCTTGGGTGATATTCGTCACGAAGAGATAAAAGATACCTGAAGATTTAAAACAGCAATGCAAGACTTGATCTCGAAGAAAACTGATTTGGAAGGCCCACATGGAAGCTACCTAGGACTTTGGAACCGACTTAGAGAAGAGACCGAGTTGGACACGAGGTGTGCCGATCGGCACGGTCTTTGTGCCGGTCGGCACGAGGACTCTCTTCCCGAGATCCTTTTCCTTTCCGAAGCATAGCCCTATATAAACCTGTAAAAGCCCTAGGGTTTCGAGATCGGCCGCCAGAGGGACAACACAGCTAGTAAGTTTAGAGCCACCGGGGCTGCCCCGTTATTCATGTTCTCTAGTTGTTAGATCAAGAACCGCTGGTGCTAAGAGGTGATCCATCAATGTAGGCCTACTAGATGGTGATTATCTTGTACTATGTATTATCAAAGTATGGTTGAATATGTGGATGAATGGTTTTGATTATTGCTTGCCTGGATTTTATGGTCTTTACATGCACTTGTTCCTACGCTTAGTGACGACTAAGTACTAGATGTTATCTTAATTATGGTGGCAATAAGAGGTAAGAGATCCTATCTCTCACTATCTCCATTGTGGTTAAGATGATATCCGGATTTTGTAATGCGCCATAATTGCACATTGTCTCTGTACCTCAACGCGCTGGAATATGCGAGATCCTTGAGATGATGTGTAGAGTGGGAAGTGGCCACCGATTAAGGAGGATTGGTCGTGACAGGGCTCGACGGAAAGGGGTTTCTTCCTACCGATCTTCGGTTATCAATAATCAAGTAAATCCGTTTATGATACTATTTAATTAGGCTTTTTGGTTACGATCTCCACTAGCAGACTTAGGCTAACTTAACCCGTGATTTAATCAGGTTCCTTAGGCTGTTCAAACGACACTCGGACGATTCAGCCTCTGTACCAACCGGCACACCAGTTGCGCCGATCGGCACATACCCCAATTCTCCCAAAACTCACGTTCACGCTCACTAGAGAGCCTGGCTAACTCTTTTGCTGATAATTCTGCTTAATTCCCATTGGCCTCTGTGGATTCGATTAAACCTTGGAATACTCTTCTGGGGGAAAAAGACAACAACTGTACACCGTGCTCTTGCGGTATATAAGTGGGTGCGTACATACGACCAACAAGCTTCTTTTTCTGGCGCCGTTGCCGGGGACCTTTGTTCGAATTAGGCATTGTTTGAAGTTTGAGAATTGGCTGTGGTGCCAATCGGCACACCTTTGTGCCGACCGGCACACTGCTTTCTCCTTTTGATTTCTCTGTTTTTTCCAGTACATATGTCCTGGTTTATTTAACCAGACAGGTATGGACGGCGCTAAGTCAAATAAACCCTCTAATTACCTCGATGATCCAGAGATTCTCTTTCGCAAGCGAAAGGCGGAAAAGAAAAGCAAGTCAGTGGGAGACATAGAGGACAGTGAGCCGATCAGCCCAAGAGCGTTGTTTGCAGCACTAGAAGAAGACAAGGAAGAAGAAGTTCCAGAAGTAGAAGACATGGCAGACACAACACTAATAGCTAATCGCCTCAAGCCTGCCCTGGACAATGTTATCAAGACTGAGTTTACTACACAAGCTCAACCTTTTCAGCTGGAGCGTTACATGTCTGTGGTTGGTCAACAACCGTTCACAGGTTCTGAAGATCCTAATATGCATTTGCAACACTTTCATGAAATCTGCAGTACCTTTCAATTGCAACATATGAATGCCAATGAAGCCAAAGTGCAACTTTTTCCTCTATCTCTTATTGGGCGTCCTAAGCAGTGGTACCATAGGTTACCTGCTGCAACAAAGATCAGTTGGGATCAGCTCTCTGCAGAATTTTTGGCAAAGTACTTCCCTCCAGGCAAGACTCAAGCTTTGAAGAACAAGATCCTTGGATTTACTCAACTTGCTGATGAGAGTGTTGGACAAGCATGGAATCGATTCAATGAGTACAAGGATGCTTGTCCTCACAATGGCCTTGCTGAATGGGAGCTAGTTGAAAGGTTCTACATGGGTTTGAATCTTTTGTCCCGACAATACTTAGATGCTTCGTCTGGAGGATCATTTTTGGACAAGACACCCGCTCAAGCCACAGCCTTGATCAAGAAGATAGAGCAAAGTCAATCATGGGTTGGTGAGTGAGAAAGTAGAAGCCTTCAACCTTCCATGGGAAAAATAAAGAGTGTGGTGGAAAGAGCTTATGATGAATTGCTTATGGACAAGCTCGATATAGCTGAGTCGCAATAAGCTTTGTCTCTCCATTCTTTCAACTCAGCTATTTCCATTTTCCTTTTCCATCCAGCTCCCTTTAGGTCCATGTTCCAGGTCCTTATTGCCCAATATGCCCGGTGTTCCAACTCGACCGGTAAAAGACATGTTTTGCCATATACGAGTTGGTAGGGTGACATGCCTATGGGCATCTTGTTTGCAGTTCTGTATGCCCATAGTGCATCGGGTAGTTTGTTTTTCCATGCCTTCCCCATCTCTAAAACTGTCTTTTGCTGGATCCGCTTGATTTGTTTGTTTGACGGCCTGCCCATTCGTTTGGGGATGGTATGGAGTGGCAATGTTGTGTCATGATCCAAGTTCTCGTAGGAAGCTACGGAAGGTCTTATCAATCAAATGAGACCCTCCGTCGCTTATCACCATTCTCGGAGTTCCGAATCGAGGGAAGATGATCTCGTGGAACATCCGGCGAGCATGCTTGGAGTCGGGCGGCTCGACATGGCATGGCTTCTACCCATTTAGATACGTAGTCCACTGCCACCAGTATGTATTCACAATCATGGGACTTAGGGAATGGTCCCATGAAGTCAATGCCTCATATGTCGAATCGTTCGACTTGTAGGTTGTATGTGAGGGGCATTGCATCTCGAGCCGTGATGCCTCCAAATTTCTGGCATTTTGGACATCTTCTGATGAATTCTTTCGTATCTTCATACATGGTGGGCCAGAAGAATCCGCTTTGCCAGATCTTTGCTTGAGTACGGAAGGCGCCATAGTGTCCTCCGTATGGAGCTGCATGGCATTTCTCAATGATTTGCGTGCTCTCGGGTGATGGCACGCATCATCTTAGCAGTCCATCAGCGCAGACACGATAGAGATATGGCTCATCCCATAGGTGACGGTGACTCTCATAGATCAGTCTTCTCTTGGTTTCACCCGGCGGTACGTATCCCATCACCATGAAGTTCACGATGTTCGCGTACCATGGGTGTGAGTCCGTCACTTGTAGTAGCATGCCGTCGCGCAAGAAGTCATTTATTGGTGATTCCTGCAAGTTAGTGAACTGCTTGCGCGACAAATGATCTGCTACTGAGTTTTCTACTCCTTTCTTATCTTTAATTTCTAAATCAAATTCTTGAAGAAGGAGAATCCATCTTATTAAACGAGGTTTAGCATCTTTCTTAGCAAGTAAAATCTCAAAGCAGCACGATCAATGTAAACAATGACTTTTGCTCCTGCTAAGTAAGATCTAAACTTATCAAAAGCAAAAACAACAGCAAGGAGCTCTTTTTCAGTGGTAGTATAATTCAATTGAGCTCCTATCAAAGTTTTGCTTGCATATGAAACTGCGTGATGCTTTTTATCTTTTACTTGCCTAAGAATAGCCCCCACAACATAGTCACTAGCATCACACATTATTTCAAAAGGAAGCGTCCAATCAGGGGGTTGGATGATTGGAGCCAAGATGAGTGCATTTTTAAGAGTAGTAAAGGCAGTCATACATTCATCATTGAAGTTAAAGGGTGCATCTTTTGCAAGTAGGTTTGTAAGGGGTCGAGCATTTTGAGAAAAATCTTTGATAAAGCGACGATAAAACCCCGCATGACCTAGAAAATTACGAACACCCTTGACGTTCACAGGAGGTGGAAGCTTTTCTATGACTTCTATTTTTGCTTTGTCCACCTCTATCCCTCTCTTAGACACTAGGTGTCCAAGGACTATGCCTTCTCGGACCATAAAGTGGCACTTTTCCCAATTAAGTACCAAGTCCTATTCTTAGCAACGCTGTAAGACCTTGTCCAAGTTTGCTAAGCAATGATCGAAGGTTTTTCCATAAACCGAAAAATCATCATTAAAACTTCCATAATTTCTTCGATCATATCAGAGAAAATGGACATCATGCAACGCTGGAACGAGGCAGGTGCATTGCACAACCCAAAACACATGCGTCGATAAGCATAAGTTCTATACGGGCATGTAAAAGTGGTCTTACTTTGATCGTCGGGGTCGATGGGTATTTGAAGATATCCCGAATACCCATCAAGGAAACAAAAGAAAGAATGATTTGCCAGCCATTCCAACATCTCATCGATGAAGGGCAGCGGTGTAAGCTTCATGACCATTGGAGCTAGGGAAACCCCAAGGTATGAATGTTTTGGTGATAGGATGAGAACCATGAATGTGACTAACACTCGTGTGAGATCTTATAGGCCACATACATGAAGAAAGCTCCGTCCGTTGGTGGTGAACGCCAACACACCATGAACTTAATGAAAAGGATGATTGGTTGCCTTCATCGACACAAGAACGGACTTGATGGAGTCGCGGAGAAGATACGGATCAAGGCTAAGGACATGCTAGATCCAAGCGGGTGTTGCGTGGTTAGATGTTAGTTGAGTCCATAGGAAAAACCGGACTATCAAGAGGGTTCGAGGTGGTTCTCTTAGTGCACACTAGTTATAGAGATCATTGGATGGATGGTGAGTCTCTCAGGGGCTAGGGTGGCAGAAGAGGATTGAAGGAACCAAGAAGTTCAAGTTTTGGAAGAAGAAGATCGAAGCTGCGAAGTCAGAGGAGACCGGACAGTACGGTCATGGAGACCGTACAATACGGTCTACAGAGGAAATCCAGACAGAAAGGCTGAAGTTTCTGGAAGTGGAGAAATGGAGACCGGACAGTTGACCGGACAGTACGGTCCTAGGGACCGGACAATACGGTCTCTATTAAGTTTTCCAGACAGAGAAGCTGAAGTTTCTGGAAGTTGAAGAATGAAGACCGGACAGTTGACCGGACAATACGGTCAAAGACCGGACAGTACGGTCTTACAGGTGAAGAGCAACAGAGAAGGAGAAGTTTCTGTTGGCTGAAGAAGAAGTGGAGACCGGACAGTACGGTCCTAGAGACCGTACAATATGGTCTACTCTGAGATGAGGAGCAGCACTCCCTGGACGCCAGTCTTGTGAAGACCGGACAATACGGTCAGAATGGAGACCGGACAGTACGGTCTACTGTACGGTCATTACGCAGACTGAGCACTTTTAGACAACGGCTAGTTTGAGGTTGGTGGCCTATATATAGTCGGTTGTTTACCTCTTTGAGGTGCTCTTGGACCCAGGAAAGAGGGGAGGTGCTGCCAAGAAGCCAAGAGGGAGAAGTGTGAAGCACTTGAGAAGGATTTGGAGTGATCCTAGTGCTTGAGAGAGTAACAAGTTGCATCATTTGATCTCTAGGCTAGTGTGTGCTTGAGAGAGTCATCTAGGGCTATTACTCTTGGTCTATGACAAGGCCTAGACCGGTTAGGCGTCGGTGTTGAGCTGTCCAAGGAGATGTGGAAGATACCACAAGTTTGTACACGGTCTTGGAGCTTCCCGTGCGAAAAGAAGCATCACTGTGGAGCGCCCTTTGGCACGCATCAAGTGCGGAGCCTTACCTCCGGGAAGAGTACCACGGATCGAGCCCGGCGGGACGTGCCCGCGCACTTCACTCAGAGGGTGAAGTGTGTGCTCTAGGAGGGATCGCCATCGAGCGGAGGGACGGGGTCGAGACTCCGGCGGAGAGTGACCCAACGTGGAGTAGGGAAGGCGCCATCCTCCGAGACCACGGGAAAACATCATGAGCATTCTCTATCCCTTCCCTTTACTACTCGCATTTACTTATTGCACTATATATGATTGCTTGTAGTACTTGAGTTGTGCTTATCTTGCTTGTGTGTTTACCTTAGGTACCTACTAGCTTCATTAGTATTGTTTGTTTGCCTTGCTCGTGTGTACTTACTTATAGCCTATCTAGCTGCCTAAGGACTCTACTTAGTGTGCCTAGTATCTAGGTTGCCTTGTTCTCTAGTTATCTTGTTGCCTTGTCTTGCCTTGCCTAGTTAAGTCTTCCGCTTTACAATCTTGTGCTAGGTTACTAGTGTGGTGTAAGTGTGTTATCTATATCCACTAGCTATATAGTTAAGGATACTCCTTAGTGTGTTTTCCTTGTACTAGAACTACTTGCTAGGAGTTGCTTGGGTGTTAGTGTTTGGAAATAGATTCTAGAGTGCACCGATTCACCCCCCCTCTCGGTCACACGATCCTTACAAGTGGTATCAGAGCCAAGTGCTCATTATTAGGGCTTTACCGCCTTGAGTCGTGACCGGGATTGCGTGTGGGAAAATGGAGTCCACTCATGATGACGTTTCTAACACTTCCATCGCCTCTACCTTGATTGAGCCTTATGATTGTGTGCTTAACGACTTTTCCTACTATGATGTGCGTGATGAGTATGATGAGCTTGTTTTGAATGATAATGAGGATATCACTAACTTTGCATCTCGTTTGTATGTCCTTGCTAGGAAACTCATGACAAGAGGCTACCTTTCTATTATGCACAAGCATGTTGTGAAGAAGCTTATTCGATCTCTACCACTCGCACGATTTGGTCTTCTCGCTTTTGCTCGAGTGAATGAGTTCGTGAACATGCCCTATGATGAGGTGGTTGCTATTCTCTACTCTCTTGAGGAGGATATGAAGAAGGGCAAGGATATCTCTCGTGCAAGTGACAATCAACACATTGAAGCTCAACCTCTACCTCAAGCTCAATCATCATCTCGTATTGGTGAAGGATCTTCTTCTCGGGATCAAGAGGATGGATATATCAAGTTGTGTGACGAGTTGGATCACATCTCCATGAAGCCAAATGAAGATCTTGTTGAGTTTGCACTTCGGATGGATACTCTCATCAAGAGGATAAATGAGAACAAGCTTTGGATCGTCACCAAGGAAGAAGGTCTCAAGAGGTTTCTTGATGCTTTGCCGAAGGACAAGTATGGTGATCACATTGAGTTTGAGGACTTTGAGCTTGAGTCATACTCTATTGAAGAAGCCATTGAGGTCATTACAAGAAGAAGAACTCGCTCTATGCTCTCTAACACATTCAAGACCCCAAGTGATGTTGAGGAAGAGGATGAAGATGATGAGAACAAGATTCCCACTTTCTATTATGATGATGCTTGTTCAAGTGATGGTGATGACGACCCGGAGCCTATCAAAGAGTATCACATGAAGGGAAAATTCTTGCCATCCCTCTTTGAAGACTACTATATCTTGCATGAACCGGGGCTTGCCGGTCGGGCTCACTATCTCCTCTTCAATATGTATGATGAGTACTACAAGAGAGATGAGGAGTCTTGGCTTGATTGTTGGAAGAGACTTCTTGTTTTGGTGGCTAGAGTGAACTCTTTTGAAGGAGAGGACAAGATTAGTGATGAGCACGCTATTCACACGGTGATCTCTATGCTACCATACAATAGGAAGCTTCACATTCTAAATGATCTAAATGATGATATTAGTGGGATGACTCTCAAGGAGATTATCTTGATGGCACTATCTTATGAGAACCAAATCTACAACATTCTTGAGTACTTCAATGCTAGTGGAAATGTGGGAAGGTTTCAAGGTCTCCCTCTTGGAACTCATGTCGTACACATGGGTGTTGATCGGACCATGTGAAGATACAACGGAGTCACCAAGGCAATGATTGACGCCTTGGATGCATTGGACTTGGACTTTCTCAATGGAGTTCCTATGACCTATATCAAGAGCATGAAAGAGGTAGAAAACATGTCAATTGATTCTCATGATACTAATCCCTCTCTTTGCTTGATGGCTACCTCCAAGGTGAACTACAAGATTGGTGGCAAACATTGGGTGTTGGATAGTGGGTGCACTCAACACATGACCGGGACTTCATCTATCTTCACCGACTTGGAGGAAAATGAAGATCATGACAAGGTCACATTTGGGGACAACTCCAAGCACAAGGTGAGAGGTCTTGGTAAGGTGGCTATCTCAAATGACCTCTCTATCTCTAATGTATTGCTTGTTGAGTCCCTAAACTTCAATCTTCTATCCGTTGCTCAAATATGTGATCTTGGCTTTTCTTGTAACTTTGATGCTAATGGGGTTGTTCTTCGCAATGATGTTATGGGTCTCACTATCAAGGGTTTTCGTCATAATAATCTATATGTTGTTGATTTTGAGACTAACATGGTTGCCCCTAGCACTTGTCTCTTCACTAAGTCCGCTCTAGGTTGGCTATGGCATCGAAGGCTAGCTCACATTGGTATGGGTCAACTCAAGCATGTCATGAAGAACAAGCTAGTGAGAGGAGTCAAGGATGTCACCTTTGAGAAGGACAAGCTATGTAGTGCATGCCAAGCCGGAAAGCAAGTGGCTTCACCTCATCCATCCAAGAATTTCTTGTCAACTTCAAGACCTCTCGAGCTCTTACACATTGATCTCTTCGGGCCTACAACTTATGTGAGCATTGGTGGAAATCTCTATTGCTTGGTGGTAGTGGACGACTACTCAAGATATACTTGGGTATTCTTTCTTGAGAACAAGGCACAAGCAATTGGGATATTCAAGAAGTTTGCTAGAAGAGTGCAAAATGAGTATGGGCATCACATCAAGAAGATTCGAAGTGATAATGGGACGGAGTTTAAAAACTCTATCATTGTGGACTATTGTGATGAGATTGGCATAAAGCATGAGTTCTCGGCTACATACACTCCTCAACAAAATGGTGTTGTTGAGAGGAAGAACAAGACCCTTATCACCCTTGCTCGTGCTATGCTTGATGAGTACAACACTCCGGAGAAGTTTTGGGCGGAAGCTATCAACACCGCTTGCTACACCTCCAACCGGATCTATCCTCACAAGTTGCTAAACAAGACTCCATATGAAGTGATTGTTGGGAGAAGACCGAATGTTGCCTACTTCCGGGTGTTTGGTTGCAAGTGCTACATCTACAAGAAGAGGGAAAGACTTGGCAAGTTCGAGAAGAGGACCGACGTGGGCATTCTTGTTGGCTACTCGGGCTCGGCCAAGGCTTATCGGGTTTACAACACCTCTACCGGCTTTGTTGAAGAAACTTATGATGTGCAATTTGATGAGTCTCACGGGTCTCAAGAAGACCCTCCATCTTCTCATATTGTAGGTGATGAACCTGTGGAGGAAGCTTTGGACAACATGCCCATTGGTGAAGTTATTCCTCGTGAAGATGAACCTCCGACACCTCCTCCAACAACTTCATCAAGCGGACCTTCTACGAGCACATCTCAAGAGAATCCAAGCTCTCCCTCAAGTGAACAACATCAAGCTCCCTCAAGCGAACCGCAACAAGCATCTTCGAGTCAAGCTACTCCAAGTGAACCGCAACAAGCGCCATCAAGTCTACCTCATGCATCTACGAGCCAAGCTTCACCGAGCAATCAAGAACAAGCACAATCTACTTCAACTCAAGATGATGGCTCGGGTTCACCTCTTCGACAACAAGACACTCACATCTCTAGGGAGCAAGCCGCAAGAGATGCGCAAGACACTTCGCCGGCTCCTCCTCCTCCTCGACAAGAACCTTCAAGGAAGCACAAACCCATTGCTAGGGATCATTCACGTGATCTCATCATTGGGAGTCCTTCTCAAGGGATAAAGACTAAGAGAAGTCAATATAAACCTAATTATGTTGATGAAGCTAACATTGTTGAGATCTTCTCTTTTGTCTCTACCCTAGAGCCGAAGACGATCGAGGAAGCTTTGAAAGATCACAAGTGGGTGCTATCCATGCAAGAGGAGCTCAACAACTTCAAGAGAAATGATGTATGGAAGTTGGTAAAGCGGCCCAAGCGATCCAATGTCATTGGCGCTAAGTGGGTCTTCAAGAACAAGCAAGATGAGAAGGGAGCAATCATGAGGAACAAGGCAAGACTTGTGGCGAAGGGCTACTCTCAAGTTGAAGGCGTTGATTTTGACGAGACTTTCGCCCCCGTCGCTCGTCTTGAGGCTATAAGAACACTTCTTACTTATGCTTCTCATTTTGATTTTAAACTTCACCAAATGGATGTGAAAAGTGCATTTCTCAATGGACTAATCAATGAAGAAGTTTATGTAGAGCAACTGTGACGTCCCGCCTCCACGAGGCCGGGCCCGCACGCCTGGCAGCTCTCTAGGATCTCAAGACTGTCCCCACAGACCAACACACGTCTTTTCTGCGCACTTTGTCCTCACTCGTGCGCACCCGGGAAGGACTTCCCGGTCGGTCACCCATCCGAAATTGCTCCGGGCCAAGCACGCTTAACCCCGGAGTTCTTTCGAGATGAGCTTCCGGAAAAGAAGTTGCAACTGTTGGTATGAGTATTCTTATCAATCCTATTAAGCCCTGGGCCAGGATGTTACATTCTCACCCCCTTAGGAGATCGACGTCCTCGTCGATCAACCCCAGGCCAGGAACTTCCTCTCTTGGCCACGCCCGTGCGTCCAGTGCCAGCGCATGTGCCATGCTGTGTGACCACTTGGGCCCACACCAGCCATGCGCACCATGCCTGAGCAACTGCGCCCACACGCGCCCGTGAAACCGCGAGAGTCGGCTCTGATACCACTTGTGACGTCCCGCCTCCACGAGGCCGGGCCCGCACGCCTGGCAGCTCTCTAGGATCTCAAGACTGTCCCCACAGACCAACACACGTCTTTTCTGCGCACTTTGTCCTCACTCGTGCGCACCCGGGAAGGACTTCCCGGTCGGTCACCCATCCGAAATTGCTCCGGGCCAAGCACGCTTAACCCCGGAGTTCTTTCGAGATGAGCTTCCGGAAAAGAAGTTGCAACTGTTGGTATGAGTATTCTTATCAATCCTATTAAGCCCTGGGCCAGGATGTTACAGCGACCTCCCGGCTTCGAGGACCCCGAGCATCCGGACTATGTGTACAAGCTTAAGAAGGCTCTCTACGGACTCAAACAAGCACCAAGAGCATGGTATGAACGACTTCGAGATCATCTCATCACCAAGGGCTACAAGATCGGTAGTATCGACAACACTCTCTTTACTAAGCATATTGGTGATAACCTCTTTGTTTGTCAAATCTATGTTGATGATATCATCTATGGCTCAACTAACGAAATCTATAATGATGAGTTCCGTGCTCTTATGAAGAAAGAGTTTGAGATGTCTATGATAGGTGAACTTCATGTCTTCCTCGGTTTTCAAGTCAAGCAAATGAAGGAGGGCACATTCATCTACCAAGAGAAGTACACTCGGGATCTTCTTAAGAGGTTCGGCATGGAAGACTCCAAGTCCTACGACACACCTATGGCTACAAGTGCCCCTCTTGATGTGGATGTAAAAGGTATACCGGTGGATCCTAAACTCTAACGTTCTATGATTGGTTCACTTCTTTACCTTACCGCATCTAGACCGGATATCATGTTTAGTGTGTGTCTTTGTGCTCGTTATCAAGCTAACCCCAAGGAGTCCCATATGAGTGCCGTGAAAAGAATTCTTAGGTATGTCAAGA
Organism: Eragrostis nindensis; assembly: GCA_012490785.1. Lineage (NCBI taxonomy): Eukaryota > Viridiplantae > Streptophyta > Magnoliopsida > Poales > Poaceae > Eragrostis > Eragrostis nindensis. The sequence goes on along the minus strand of JAAXCT010001346.1, from coordinate 146,933 downwards.
GCACTCCCACAATGGGCCTTTGGTATCCAAAAGGCTCGGACTTTGGACTTGTTGGCTATGCGGACTCGGACTTCGCCGGTTGCAAAGTAAGTAGAAAGAGTACCTCCGGTGGATGCCAATTTCTTGGACAGTCTCTCATCTCATGGAGTTCCAAGAAACAAAATTGTGTGGCTATCTCTACGGCGGAGGCGGAATATTTGGCGGCCGGTGCTTGTTGTGCTCAACTCTGATACATGAAGCAAACCCTATTGGACTATGGATTATCTCATGGGCAAGTACCTCTCTATTGTGATAGCGAAAGTGCTATCAATATGGCTCTCAACAAGGATGATCACGGCCATGCCAAGCACATTGAAGTTAAGCATCACTTCATTCGAGATCATGTGGCCAAGAAGGATATTGAATTGATTGGTGTTCGGACTCATGAACAATTGGCGGACATCTTCACTAAGCCACTTGACAAGAAGACCTTTTGTAAGCTCTGGGGAGAACTTAATGTTCTCGACCTCTCCGACTTCACTTGATATCCTTGAGCTTACATTTGTATATATGTATATATACCTTGCTTGTTTTTTGTTTGTGTTGTTGTTTTTGTGTGTTCTTCTTGTTTTGTAGGACCGACGACTAACCTTTTTGAGATAGCAATGAGCATGGGTTAAGCTTGGGATTGGTGGCACTTGGCTCCCGAGGCTTTGAAGAATGGCTCGTTGTGATCAAGCTCATGGAGGGTTCAAACTTGTTGATTGGTAACTTGGCTCTTAGCTTTCTCTTGTACCCTTATAGCATCATGCATTGTACACTTATCATTCTTTGCATTTGCATCATGCATCCTTGCATAAGTGTCTCGGCGCCGAGCACCCATCTAGGGGGAGTTGCTTATTCACAATATGAGTATATGACCTCCTATGATGAATTTATAGCAATGCTATATGAGCTTCATGCCCATTGAACCATGATTTTTGAGCTCCAAGGTTAAATCCACTTGCGCGGCTCAAAGTCTAAGGGTTCATACATTTCCATCATCATCAACTAACCCCTATGTACTTCAAGACAATATTCTTTTGAGAATGTGTGTGGGGACAATTGTTGGGAGATGGAGATTTTCGGATCAAGGGGGAGCTTCACGCCAAATCAAGTAACTCATTTTCTCACTCGTCTCATACATTTACACTAACCTTTTTCCTTGGTAGACTCTTTTTTAGTGACATATGCCAAAGGGGGAGAGGATTTGGGCTTAATGATCGAGCAAGAATTCCAAGAAGAAGAGTTGGGAGAAGAGTTTGGGCTTACTACTATGAGTTGGAAGATGTCACCTCAAGGGGGAGTTTGCGCAAATAAAGATCAAGTGATCAAGACGATCGATCTTCACACAATCTTGAGATTGATGCACTTGTCAAGGGGGAGCGGAATTCTACAAAGTAAGTATGAAGGTAAACCCCTTGCAACTTCGCTTGTCATAGCTCCTTGTGCTTTCTTTCACTTGTGATATGAGTTTTTCTCTAACTTGTGACTTCTTTTGAGCTATCACTACTAGAATCCAAGACAAGCCCGAACGTTAGAAGGGAGTTCCCGACCAACTCTCGGCAAAATTAAATATGCCCGACGGTTCCATACATTGCCGATTGTTAGAACCTTAACACTCGGTCTTTTGCTTAAAAACTGACGGTTGGAACTCCCCCGCTCGGCTATTATTCCCCATAACCGACGGTGCAACTCACCCGTTCGGCAAATGTTTCAAGTGACCGACTGTTCAACTCACCCGCTCGGGAAATGTATCGAGTGACCGACGGTTCACATCACCCGCTCGGCAAATGTATCAAGTGACCGACGGTTCACATCACCCACTCGGCAAATGTATCAAGTGACCGACTGTTCACATCACCCGCTCGGCAAATGTTTCAAGTGACCGCGCAAGTTACGGACGGCAAAATACTCACCTTTTGGGTTTCGATAGTCCAGCCTCAGTCAAAAGTCAGTTATCATGCGTCGATGGGAGCGCCAATTCAGGATCTGCGATTTTAGAATGCATCGTGGCTTTCCTTCCTCCAATCCTCTCCTGTTCTTCCTCGATCTGATCCACTACTCTCCGATCAATCCCCCTCCATATTGCCGTCGATGTAAAGCGATTGCACGCCTCCTGCCTCCCTGTACAACAAGCAACCCTCCAATTGAACACCCGCCGCATGAGGACACCGTGTTGGATCTGTTGTTCCAGGTTGGATCTGTTGTTCCAGGTAACGAGAATGGATTTGTTAGTTTGTGATCCTTCTATTCTCAATCTAATTCGTTTTTACTGATCTCTGAAAATGCGCTGCCATTTATTACAGTCGCACGCCATGGGAACAGTAGATGTCATTCTGCATCGATATGTTCATCCAGGAAACGTAATGCTCCAAAATATGCGTTAATCATTTTTTTTTCTGGAACCAAAATATCGTCCTTAGGCGTTAATCTGCTAGTTTTGATGGTATTGTGCAATCTCAGGCGTTAATCTGCTAGTTTTCAGCATCCTTGGATCAGTCTTCTTCTTTCTCGTAACTGCAAGCAACAATGCAGTCCTTTGTCTCTTCACTAATCACTCACGTTTAGCCTTTCTTCTATATTTTGGATTCAGATTTTTGTCTCACAAAGGATGATTTGGAGCTGAGAGGAGCTAATCTGAATTCTGACCGCATCTGGTGGAGACAATAGAAGCATCGAGATTTCTTTTTCTTGTATGCGACTGGCTGTGTTCAATGTACATATACTGTCATTTTCTTTATTTCGTTCAATGGAACAGTCTTCAGGATTAGTTTAGGAAAAATTTTAGACTCGAATAGCATCTTTTTTTGCTTTGGCTCCGATGAATGTAAATGTGCAGTGTGATTAATATATGAGAGATTATTGATCTTCCGTCTTCCTTTGTTCCTCTATTAAACTTTCATGCTTATGAAAACATCTGAACAGAAATTTAAAAAGAGAATAAAATCACAATTTCGAGCTGTAAATATTTAAATAAACTATCCAGGTCAAAAATTCACCAATGACTGACGGTAGTTAACGCTCAGGCATTCAATGACTGACTATTTCCTCCATTTGCTTGAGGAGGCAATGACCAAGAGTGCACCATCGGGCTTTCACTCTTGGTAATCTAATGGCCGAGCGTACCGTCGGGAAATGGGAGAATCCCCGACCATGAGTGCGCGACGGTAAATGGCCGACGGTCCACGCTCGGAGATTATGTTTTCCGATAGTTTAAGTTAATGCCCGAGCGTTGAAAAACCATCGGCCTTGGTTGATTTTCTAGTAGTGTATGACTTGCCTCGACCTAATCAACAAGGTAACCATCTCTCTATCTTATACTTGTTGTTTAGTGTCTTGATCGAGTTGCGTTTTATCTTGGCTTTTGTCATAACATCTTTTATATTCTCGATCATTTTTATCATGGTTGTCATCCATCACCAAAAAGGGGGAGATTGTAAGCTTCATGACCATTGGAGCTAGGGAAACCCCAAGGTATGAATGTTTTGGTGATAGGAGGAGAACCATGAATGTGACTAACACTCGTGTGAGATCTTATAGGCCACATACATGAAGAAAGCTCCGTCCGTTGGTGGTGAACGCCAACACACCATGAACTTAATGAAAAGGATGATTGGTTGCCTTCATCGACACAAGAACGGACTTGATGGAGTCGCGGAGAAGATATGGATCAAGGCTAAGGACATGCTAGATCCAAGCGGGTGTTGCTTGGTTAGATCTTAGCTTGAGTCCATAGGAAAAACCGGACTATCAAGAGGGTTCGAGGTGGTTCTCTTAGTGCACACTAGTTATAGAGATCATTGGATGCATGGTGAGTCTCTCAGGGGCTAGGGTGGCAGAAGAGGATTGAAGGAACCAAGTAGTTCAAGTTTTGGAAGAAGAAGATCGAAGCTGCGAAGTCAGAGGAGACCGGACAGTACGGTCATGGAGACCGTACAATACGGTCTACAGAGGAAATCCAGACAGAAAGGCTGAAGTTTCTGGAAGTGGAGAAATGGAGACCGGACAGTTGACCGGACAGTACGGTCCTAGGGACCGGACAATATGGTCTCTATTGAGTTTTCCAGACAGAGAAGCTGAAGTTTCTGGAAGTTGAAGAATGAAGACCGGACAGTTGACCAGACAATACGGTCAGAGACCGGACAGTACGGTCTTACAGGTGAAGAACAACAGAGAAGGAGAAGTTTCTGTTGGCTGAAGAAGAAGTGGAGACCGGACAGTACGGTCCTAGAGACCGTACAATACGGTCTACTCTGAGATGAGGAGCAGCACTCCCTGGACGCCAGTCTGGTGAAGACCGGACAATACGGTCAGAATGGAGACCGGACAGTACGGTCTATTGTACGGTTATTACGCAGACTGGGCACTTTTGGACAACGGCTAGTTTGAGGTTGGTGGCCTATATATAGTCGGTTGTTTACCTCTTTGAGGTGCTCTTGGACCCAGGAAAGAGGGGAGGTGCTGCCAAGAAGCCAAGAGGGAGAAGTGTGAAGCACTTGATAAGGATTTGGAGTGATCCTAGTGCTTGAGAGAGTAACAAGTTGCATCCTTTGATCTCTAGGCTAGTGTGTGCTTGAGAGAGTCATCTAGGGCTGTTACTCTTGGTCTATGGCAAGGCCTAGACCGGTTAGGCGTCGATGTTGAGCTGTCCAAGGAGATTGTGGAAGCTAACACAAGTTTGTACACGGTCTTGGAGCTTCCCGTGAGAAAGAAGCATCACTAGTGGAGCGCCCTTTGGCACGCATCAAGTGCGGAGCCTTACCTCCGGAAGAGTACCCGGGATCGAGCCCGGCGGGACGTGCCCGCGACTTCACTCGGAGGGTGAAATGTGCTCTAGGAGGGATCGCCATCGAGCGGAGGGACGGGGTCGAGACTCCGGCGGGAGTGACCCAACGTGGAGTACGGGAAGGCGCCATCATTCCGAGACCACAGGAAAACATCATGAGCATTCTCTATCCCTTCTCCTTTACTACTCGCATTTACTTATTGCACTATATATGATTGCTTGTAGTACTTGAGTTGTGCTCTTATCTTGCTTCTGTGTTTACCTTGGTACCTACTAGCTTCATTAGTATTGTTTGTTTGCCTTGCTCGTGTGCTTACTTGTTATAGCCTATCTAGTTGCCCTAAGGACTCTACTTAGTGTGCCTAGTATCTAGGTTGCCTTGTTCTCTAGTTATCTTGTTGCCTTGTCTTGTCTCGCCTAGCTTAAGTCTTCCGCTTTACATATCTTGTGCTAGGTTGCTAGTGTGATGTACTTGTGTTATCTATATCCACTAGCTAGATAGGTTAAGGATACTCCTTAGTGTGTTTTACCTTGTCACTAGAACTACTTGTTAGGAGTTGCTTGGGTGTTAGTGTTTGGAAATAGATTCCAGAGTGCACCGATTCACCCCCCCTCTCGGTCACACGATCCTTACAAGCGGAAAATGATCTTTCTTTGTAGCCTTGTTGAGCCTTCGGTAATCAATACACATCCTCCACCCCGTGACGGTTCGTTGAGGGAATAATTCATTTTTATCATTATGAACGACCGTCATGCCTCCTTTCTTGGGTACTACTTGTACAGGACTTACCCATTCGCTGTGAGGTACAGGATAGATAATCCCGGCGTGTAGCAACTTCAAGACCTCTTTTTTCACAACCTCTCTCATTGCATTGTTTAGCCTCCTTTGAGGCTCCCTAGATGGTGTGTTATCGGGGTCTATGGGAATGCAATGGGTGCAGAGAGCAGGGCTAATCCCTTTAGGTCTTGAAGTGAGTAGCCAAGAACGGAGCGGTGTTTTTCTAGCACGGCTAAGAGTTGGGCAGTTTCATCTTCCGAAAGCTTGTCACTTATGATGACAGGGGCTTCGGGATCACCGTGCAAGAAAGCATAGCGCAAACCAAGGGGTAGCACTTCGAGTTCAATGGGAGGTCGTGACGGTGGAGTGGTTTCGGGTAGCTGTAAGGATCGTGTGACCGAGAGGGGGGGTGAATCGGTGCACTCTAGAATCTTTTTCCTAACACTAACACCCAAACAACTCCTAGCAAGTAGTTTAGTATCACTGTAAATCACACTAAGGAGTATCCTTAACCTATATAGCTAGTGGATATAGATAACACGAGCACGCCACACTAGCAACCTAGATAACACAAGCACACCACACTAGCAACCTAGCACAAGATGTAAAGCGGAAGACTTAAGCTAGGCAAAGCAACTAGATAAACTAGGCACACTAAGTAGAGTCCTTAGAGCTACTAGCTAGGTTACAACAAGTAAGCACACGACCAAGGTAAACTAGCAATACTAGTGAAACTAATAGGAACCAAGGTAAACACATAAGCACGATATAGGCACAACTCAAGTACTACAAGCAATCATATATAGTGCGGTAAGTAAATGCATGTAGTAAAGGAGAAGGGATAGAGAATGCTCATGATGTTTTCCCGTGGTCTCGGAAGGATGGCGCCTTCTCCTACTCCACGTTGGGTCACTCCCCTCGGAGTCTCGACCCCGTCCCTCCGCTCGATGGCGATCCCTCCTATAGCACACTTCACCCTCCGAGTGAAGTCGCGGGCACGTCCCGCCGGGCTCTCTCCCGGGTACTCTTCCGGAGGTAAGGCTCCGCACTTGACGCGTGCCAAAGGGCGCTCCACAAGTGATGCTTCTTTCGCACGGGAAACTCTAAGACCGTGTACAAAGTTGTGCCGCCTTCCACAATCTCCTTGGACAGCTCAACACCGACGCCTAACCGGTCTAGGCCTTGCCATAGACCAAGAGTAACAGCTCTAGATGACTCGCTCAAGCTCACACTAGCCTAGAGATCAAAGAATGCAACTTGTTACTCTCTCAAGCACTAGGATCACTCCAAATCCTTCTCAAGTGCTTCACATTTCTTTCCCTTGGCTTCTTGGCAGCACCTCCTCTCTTTTCTGGGTCCAAGAGCACCTCAAAGAGGCAAACAACCGGCTATATATAGGCCACCAGCCTCAAACTAGCCGTCCAAAAGTGCCCAGTCTGCGTGATGACCATACCATTGACCGTACCGTCCGGTCCTCAAATGACCATACTGTCCGGTCTTCACCAGACTGGCGTCCAAGGAGTGCTGCTCCTCTTCTCAAAGTAGACCGTACCATACGGTTCCTAGGACCGTACCATCTGCTCTCCACTTCTTCTTCAGCCAACAGAAACTTCTCCGTCTCTGTTGCTTCTGTCTGTAAGACCGTACCATACGGTCCCTGACCGTACCGTCCGGTCAATGCTACGGTCTTCATTCTTCGACTTCCAGAAACTTCAGCTTCTCTATCTGAAAAACTCAATAGAGACCATACCGTCCGGTCCCTGGGACCGTACCGTCCGATCAATGCTACAGTCTCCATTTCTCCACTTCCAGAAACTTCAGCTTTTCTGTCTGGATTCCCACTGCAGACCGTATGGTACGGTCTCTTTGACCGTACCGTCCGGTCTCTTCTGACTTCGCAGCTTCGATCTTCTTCTTGATCCTTTCTTCCAAACTTGATCTTTTTGGTTCCTTCAACCCTCTTCTGCCACCCTAGCCCCTGAGAGACTCACCATGCATCCAATGATCTCTATAACTAGTGTGTACTAAGAGAAACACCTCGAACCCTCTTGATAGTCCGGTTTTTCCTATGGACTCAAGCTAACATCTAACCAAGCAACACTCGCTTGGATCTAGCATGTCCTTAGCCTTGATCCATATCTTCTCTGTGACTCCGTCAAGTCCGTTCTTGTGTTGATGAAGGCAACCAATCATCCTTGTCATTTAGTTCATGGTGTGTTGACATACATTACCGACGGACGGAGCTTTCTTTATATGTGACCTATAAGATCTCACAAAGAGTGTTAGTCACATTCATAGTTCTCATCCAATCACCAAAACATTCATACCTTAGGGTTTCTCTAGCTCCAATGGTCATGAAGCTTACAGTAGCTCAAAAGTTTCCTCCGGATCGGCTTCTTCTAGGATAAAGTCATGTGAATCCTCTTCTAAAGCTGATTCGGGGTTTTCTTGTGGAAAAATGCCATGACCTCCTCCACTTGATCTTCCTCAAGTGGTTCTTTGGAAAGAGTATTTCGTGAAGTGGTGATTGGTAGAGAAAAAGACTCTTTTCCAAAGGTGAAGTTGAGGTTTCCAGATGGCGGTGCATCTAAGATAAATTTTTCTATGGGATGACCGATCATCATGTCGAAGTCTGGGACTTTGAAGACATAGAAATCAAGGATAACCTCCAACTCCTCGTGACATAGCGTCACGTCTCTAACGATCTCCAGCCCTTCTAAGATGTGACCCGATGGGTGTTTGAGAAGTTTATCGGTTGGTGCCCAAGTTTTGTTGCCAAAGGTGGCCAACGCATAGGTATCGGAAAGGATATTGGCACCAACAAGGGGATTGTAGAGAGCGTCCACCTTGGTTCCTTTGCACAAGCAGCGAAGAGTGGAGGAGGGAGGACTAAGCTGTAGGGCCAAAGTGTGACCTGTTAGCCCATAAGTCAGTACTGTGACGGGGTTCATTTCATTCATTATTCATTACGAACTCAAAAGTGTAAGGCTGATTAGTGGGTTCATCGCAACCACTGTTTGATTCTATCTGTGGAAAGCTCATTCTCTCTCAACCACTCATCGCTCATTATTGTGGTGAGTTCCCGAACGGTTTATAAAAGAAATTCTTTTTCTATTGGTTCGGGAGGTGGTAAAGGAACAGGCGGTTTCTTTTGATAAGAATAATTCAAGGTGTTTCCAAAATCTTCAAAAATTTATTCCTCGAACTCAAAAGGGAACTCAAGAGGTTCATCATCCTCTATCATTGTTCGTGTTTCAGATGAGGACTCGGATGTTGGGTCTACCGATGTAGACACCAATTGTTGTGTTTTTACCACAACGAGTTCCTCATCCTTTGACTCCGGCTCATTTGGTGTTTCAGCGGAAAAAGGTGTGTTTTCAACAATTATTGCTAATAACTCTTTTGCTTCCGCTATGGTCTTATGAGAAAAAGAACCACCAGAGGCTGTGTCAAGATAAAGTGCTGTGTCTTTGCTCAACCCCAAATAAAAGTGTTGAAATAAAACGGGTTCGGGGAGCAACAACTCTGGGCCGAAATCTGTTAATGAACAAAACCGGACCCAAGCCGCACTAAGTGTCTCTTCCTCCTCTTGACGAAAGTTAATTATTTCCGCTCGTAAAGAAGTGATTCGGGATACGGGGAAGAATGCTAGACAAAATTTGTCTTGCTGTTCTTTCCATTCACCGTTCACTCTCTTAGCGGTATAAGCGTACCATTGTTTCGCCTTCCCATTGAGGGAGAAGGAAAACAACTTCCACTTCAAAGTTTCATGTGTCATGTAATTGATCAATTGGCATGAACACAATTGCTCAAACTCTCGCAAGTGTTGGCAAGGATTTTCATCTTTAAAACCAGAGAAAGATAGACCTTTGATTAAAGAAATAAAACTGGGGCAAAGCTCATAGCTAGATGAAAGGATGGGTTGTGATGATGATGGTGGCTTTAAGAGCTCGCCAGGTGGAGCGGAGAAAGATTGGATAGATGGTTGTGACTCCATGAGTGATGAACTATATATATTTTTTTTTCTTTTAAGAATTAAATGAACGAGAAATGAAAGGATAGATTACGAGGGCAAACCTGATTCGCAGCAGAGATAGCAACCGTTCCCCGGCAACAGCGCCATAATGCTTGTTGGTATTTCTTACGTCACGAATAATTCCGCAAGCGCATGGAATACCGTTGTAGCACTTCACCCGAGAGTATTCCAAGCTATCGTATTTGTTTTCCCCAAGGAACGGAGATATTCTACAGCAAGGTTAGTTTTACCCAAGGACAATCAACAATACTAGTAACTAGGATCGAGAGGATGAATATTAATCAAGTTATCCCTAAGGATAGGCGCACTCAAGTTCTACTTGTCTACTTCGGGCACCGGTATAGACCTGGTCAGCCAAGTCATGCCAGCCTTTGGCTCTACGACGTACCCGAACGTGGAGGATTACTCGGGACGGATAGGGCTGTCACCACCTGCCGCCTACCTCTACAACCGTGGGGCACGCTACAAACAAAGGTAATCTCATGCCTAGACACCACGTCTATGCTTTTGACTACTACTCTAGCCTCGACCTGGTACTGATTCAGAAAGCTAGAGCACTTCTTGCGGAGCATTGATCCCGTAAACAAGTATAACGAGAATTACGACTAGGAAATAATGCTCACTTAATCAATATCACCACGAATACTAACTTATGAATATGAACGACGAACGAACGATGAACGAAGAATGTACGACGAACGAACGATGAACGAACGATGAACTATTAATAAGAGAATATCCGCCAAGGTACAAGATGTGGGATAAATCCTTACAAAAGAGAGGACTTCCCCACTCTTCTCCCTTTCCCTCTCCTATTCTACTAATATACAAGAGGCTCTTGGCCTGAGAGGTGGGAAATGAGGTTCTCCTCTTGTGATTCTTGTGTTGATGTGTGTCTTGGGAGGAGGGGGGTACCCCTTTATTTATAGGCTTGGAAGGTCGGCAACTTTGAGGCGGTTCCTGGCATTGATGGCATTAATTGCAAGCAGAACCGACCTGAGAAGATGGGCCAGTGGGGCCACCAAGGGCCGTCGGCCGACCTAGGGTTTGGGGTCGGTCGACGCCTGCTGGGCCCCACTGGGCATGAGCTTCTTCGGTGTTGCTCCTCTGGTTGCTTCCCTCCCTGATCCACTTGCTATGCGTGGACTTGAAGCCTTTTTCTCTGATTTATGGGCTTAGGGAGATATCTTTATCTTGGGGAAAATCCGGCAAATGTAAAGTCTAGGTTGTGTGCTTCCTTTTCCCCATTTTCATATGAATACACCTGCACTCAAATACACCAAGACTAGTAGAATTGGTTAGAAATAAGCCCTATGTCTACCCTTGGTGGTGGATGTGTTATTCCAAAAGAGGAGGATAAGGAACTGTTGGGACCAGAATATCCCTATCTGAGTGCTATTGGAGCATTAATGTACCTAGCAAATGATACTAGGCCTGATGTAGCCTTCGCTGTTAATCTCCTAGCAAGATTTAGTGCAGCTCCTACCAAACGGCATTGGAAAGGCATTCAGCAGATTCTCAGATACCTTAGAGGAACAGAAGACATGGGGTTATATTTCCAGAAGAAGGGTAATGTAACCTTGGAAGGTTATACAGATGCTGGGTATATGTCGGATTCCCACAAATCATTCTCGCAGACTGGTTATGTGTTTCTCTGTGGTGGAACTGCTATTTCCTGGAGATCTACGAAGCAGACAATAGTGGCTACATCAACAAATCACTCAGAGATTATCCAAAAAATGCACTTGGTTGAGAAGAATCACTCACCATGTACTGAATACATGTGGTTTGAGTGTGAATGAATCCCCAACGATTATCTATGAAGATAATGCAGCTTGTATTGCACAAATACAAAAGGGATATATTAAGTCTAAGGTCACGAAGCACATTACACCGAAATTCTTCTTCACGCATGAAATGCAGCAGAATGAAGAGATTACGGTAACTCATACTCGATCATGTGACAATCTAGCAGATATGTTCACTAAAGCACTACCTGCCAGTTCTTTTGAAAAGCATAGGCGAGGTATAGGTATGAGAAGGCTTAGAGAAGTGTGCACATCAGGGGGAGAACTTTCCTAAGCACATAATCCCTACCACTATTGTCTAGTAGACATAATAGTAGATTTTAGAAGAATAAAATCATTGTACTCTTTTTCCCTCATTGAGTTTTTACCAGAAGGTTTCTCAAGAAGAGGTTTTTAACGAGGCAATGTGTGCAATAAGGAGCTACGGTACTATGTACTCTTTTCTCTATTTTTTCCCACTGGGTTTTTATGAAGGAGTTTTTAATGAGACATGTGTGTCGTCGTAAAATGCCCAATGGGGAGTGTTATAGTAATAACTCTAGATGGAAGAGGAAAGGAAGTCCTATAAGGATCTATCCTAGTCGTACTCCGTTATGGGGGCAATTTACCAAAGGACTCTCTCTCCTAATAGGAAAGGAGGACCTCTACCCCGGATATAAATAGTGGAGCACCCTCTTGTTGTAACTACCAGTTTATTCAGAATAATAAAGAGAAGGCTCCACCTTACATTGTGTCTTACCTCTTGTCTATTTTGTATGTTGATTACTATCCGCCGATAGCGTTACTACAACAATTTTAAAAAGAAAACATCTCCCACTTAGTCATAACTGATGTGTAGGTAGGGTGGTAATGAAGGTACACACGAGGGTAGAGGTTTGGGGGTTCGAATCCCACACACCACGCATGCACATTTACGTGTGAAAAATCGGGGACTGATAATTTTTTTTTTCACTGCCGCTCTATAGAATCACAGATAGTAGCTAGCGATTATCAACACCTGGATCGAAATCTGGTCGTGAATCTGTTCTTTGGAAATCAATTGCAAATAAATACATATACTAAACCTTATCATATCATCATATCATATAGGACTCTTGCAGCCTGTTCGTCTGGCCTTCTGCTTATCAGCCGCTACAATGTTCGTAGTTATTTTTTCAGCCGTTGCTATAGTATTTGCAGTTATTTCTTCGGCAGCCTCTACAGTAAAATGACTGCGAAGCAGCATGCCGAACAGGCTGTTTGTTTTTTTACCAACTATTCATCTACAGTGTAACAGTACCCCGACACCTCTTCCGCGCCGTCCGATCGCCCGCCCGCTTTCATCAGTCCGTCCGGCCCCGCTTCTTCCCTTCCGCAGCCTCCGGCCTCTCGATCCTTCGCGAAGCTACCTGCTTCCTTCCCCAACGACGGCGGCGCCACATCCTCATCCCCTCGCCTGCAATCCCGATCCGTTCCCCGACGCCACCCGGTGTGACCTCAAGAATCCCTCCCTCCCTCCCTCCCGATCTTTCGGTTCGCCATCGACCGCCGCTGCACTCTCGCTGCTGCCTCCCTCCTCCGAACCCGGTGCTGCCGTCCGCATCTGCCCCGCCCTGCTTGCTCGCGCCGGTCCGTGGACCAGTCTGCGGCGTCCTTTCGCCTTCTTCCACACTCTCGTGCTACCGCCCAACTGGATCGTCGCGTCGCGCAGTGGCTAGCTGCCGGGCCTTTGCACTTCTCCGTGCCTTATCTGCGGTGCTCTAACAATCGACGACAAACGGTAATAGCATTCTTACGAATTTGTGTCCTGTCGCTGGATTTCTCGTCAACCTAAGGCTGCAGGCTCCGCTAGGTGTTGGCCCTGACCTGCGATTAGCTTGATTGATTTTTTTCATTCGACTTCAGATGTTGTTTATCTGGATCTGCTTCGTGCTGCTGTGGGAAGGGTCTACAAATGTTCTCCATATCCATGCCTTTTGCCGTACTGCTGCTGGTCTCAACGCAACCCATCCTTTATATTCCTTATATTCGGATTTGACAAAGAAATTTGACTAATGCTGTTCTGATGCAGTGATGGGAGGGTGGAGTCTACCATGACCATGAATCTTGAAAAACATTCGAACCTGGCACTACCATCGTCCACTTGCACAGGTTTAGCTCTCAATGATCTACCGGTCTAGCTTTATCTTTGTTTACCATTATTGCTCTTGTGAAGATTAATATGATGCTATATGCACTGCTGACAAACCATGAAATTTTGCTTGAACATGGTCCAGTGGGATACTCCTTTCTGCTGCGTAAAAGCTCATACTAACTGTATCATAAAACCTGTTTCAGTGTTGAGAGCAATTACTTTAACCAGATTGATTTTTCCGCTTGACAATCAGATATATATGCTCAATGTGCAAGCAAATGCTTCCACAAAGTTGGCATTTTTCCTGGATTGTTCTTTACTGCTTCGTTAGGAGAAAGGTAATCCCACTTGGTCCTCATAATTAATTCAGATTCACCTCATATATCTGCTTTTATTTTTGTATGTCAAAATCTAAAATACTGAAGTATCCCCTGAATGTTTTGAGATATCCATTTAATGGACTCATCATTTTGTGTTTTGCATAAAATGGATGCTGGATTCTCCAAGACTCCATTCTAATCATAATTTCTCCTGATATTTTGCATACTAAATGTTTAATTATTTAATTTTTGCACAAAAAACATTTATGCATTTAATTTGGAAATTCAGAAATCAAACAAGGTTCTTTTCTTCAAGCAATAAGCAATATGTCATTACAAGTTCTATTTTCCTGATAGTTTGCCTAATAAAATATGAAAATTTTAATTTGCACACCGTATGCTGTTACCTGCAGTTCATAACCAAAACTAGCTAGGGAAAAAAATATGACAAGCTGTATTCAAACTCCATATTTTGAAACGTCACAACCATGTGAGATAGCTGGCACCTGAGTAAAATCAAACTTAAATCCATGTTTTAAGATATCACAACCATATGAGATATCAGGCGCCTGAGTAAATCACAACGCATCATATCCAGCAAGTCGGTCTTTTGGCCTGCAACTTCCCCTCCATAGGGCCAGTTAATATATTTGTCAAATTTTTCATCGTTGATTTCGAAAAGTGTAGCTATTAATTTAATTTTGCGAAGCAATATTCACATGTGTTTCCTGTATTAAGATGCACCTGTATTCCATATATTTAATTAGAGCCTGGTATCATGTACCTATACATTTCTTAGGTATGTTTGTGTTCCTTTGCATTCATTGAATTTTCTTTGCCATTCAGGTTCTGGAACTAGGGACCTGCCATTTTGTACTGTGGCTATTTTCAGCTAACATTATTCCGCTATTAATTTTGGTAGGTATAATTGGTTACAGGGTACTGTTTATTGTACCAAATTTTTTAATTTTATGACATCGTCAATACCAGTCGCCTATCCCAGTTTGCAGCTCTAGTGTCTTCTTCACAACCATTAATACTTGCGTAATAATAAGTTCAGGTGTTTGTAGTTACATTTATATTTTTGAGTGAGTAGGGTTGTATTTGAATTGCAAATTTGGACTATGTGATCTTACATATTCATGGTTCAATGATCCTTATATGGAGGTCACAGATTCATATCCTCATGGACTAGTTTCATCTTATTTATGAACATAACAATGCCTAAAAAAATGGTTACTGTCAACCAGTTGTGAATCCAGGAAAATAAAACATAACAATAGATTTTGTTGTGCCACATATAATCAATTAGCCTTCATTTATGACTACTGTTTCTGTGTCAGATGGCATCAACAATTCATTTGCCTTGGCCATATATAATGATCTAAAAATTTATTGATATATGGATGCATCATTGACTACTCTTCAATTTTGCATGTTGAGCAACTAGCTGTCTATTCTGTTGGTCGTTTGACACACGCATGATCTGAAGCTTTTGTTAATATGCCTGTGATACCAGTCCATTTTCTAGTGAGAGTACTACAGAGTTTATTGATACTAATAATTAATCTTCTTTGCAACAAATGTCCTTGGTAGGTGTACATATAATTACCTGCTGACCTGAACACGTGTATGCCACAAACTACTTCCTACATTAGCAAATTATGTTCAGTTTTAAAGTTTTTTTTATAACTTCAGTAATCATTATGTATTTCATTTTTTCTTTGCCGCTATTATATGTTTATTTCTCTGATCATACCCATGAAGCTAACTCTATTGTCTTTTGAACATATTTTTACACCGACATTTTTTCAAACCCGCGGCAACGCTCGGGGTATCGGCTAGTAAGACTCTTTGTTTCGCTTGCATACTGTTCATCTACAGGGTAACAGTAACTCGGCGTCCATTTCGCACCGTTCGATCTGGGGCACGCGCGCATCAATCCGTCAGTCCCCGCGTCTTTCCCAATCGTTCGATCTGCTCATCCGTCGGCCCTCGCGCTCTCTTCCTGATCCTTCTCGGGCCATCCCCGCCTGCTTCCTCCCGAAGGCGACGCCGCTGCTTCATGGCTGCTTCTGATCCACCACAACAGGCACAGCTCGCCCCTCAGCCCCAGGTGGCTCTTCCGGCAGCGGCGCCAACTTCTCGCTCTCGCGTCAAGCAACGCTCCTGCTTGCGATAGCGGCTCCGACGGATCCCCTCCGCCCTTCGCCCCGCCACTCCTCCAGGGAGCCCCTTATTCGTGCCCCGAGTCAAGGCCGATCTGCCTCTGCAAGGTGACTCTCATCCTCGCTCTACTTTTCCACATCATCTATTTCTCCTCTCTTTCGTTTGGGTAGGACTTCAGGAAGATTAGATCGTGAGGATTAAATCATTTGTATTCAGTGATGCTCAACGCCAACTATACGGATATGTCATTTCGGTTTCTTTCTTTATCCTAATAGAATCTGCTGTTTTCATTTTCCCATCAGCTATTATGGATTAGCTACCGCATTTTTACATTCCGAAATTCTCTATTACTAGGTTTGATGATTTTGCGTCCCCCCAGCTGCACAGTTCTCTTACACCAATTTATAGGCTATTTTATTTAGTTTGTCTTCTTCCTTGTAGCTTAGAGCCAGGCTTCCATACATAAGAGAAGTAACTGAAAAGAAAATCTTAATAACCTATGAACTTCACCGTGAGAAGCTAATAAAATTTATGGCCAGCTTAATTGTATGTTGTCCTCCTCAATTTCAGATTCAATGCCAATTTTTTTTAGGAACCTATGTATTTGTTTGTTCTGAACCCGTTTTTTCCAATTTGTGAAATGATAGAATATATGCCGAGTGCAGAACCTTTCTTCCCAAGTTGTTGACAAATTCATAGAGTTGATGCATGCCTCTCTTTATACATGCCTTTCTTTAATGTTTATACAGTAAGAACATAGGATTTTTTCTCCCACGCTGCCCTAGGCTAATATAACAGAAGGCAGACATATATTAAGTGTTCAGCTTACTATTTTACCAAACAACCAACTTAATTTTTGTTTACCTTCTTCTTATGATAAGAAACTTAAATGGAGATCACAACATATTTCAAATTACTGAATTACAGTTTCACGCCATTTTTTACGATTATCTGGGTGCTCCACATTTCTTATCTACAAACATTCTAAACTCAACTCCTCATTCATATAATTCATGCTTTACAGGTGTGTAGATTGATGTGATTGTAAAAGTGTACAGAAGATCTATTTGGCTAATTGCTGCTTATTACGCGGGATTCTGCTAATGCGCTATCCAGCTGATCTGCAGTTCCTATCCTTTGCCTGATGCTCATTCGGTTTGTGTTACAGTCCATATCTCTTTTCTTTTGTCAGAACTTGCTCAAGCAGTTTGTGGCAAGAATCGAGTAATTAGAGCTGCTTTGGCTCTCAAGTAGTCAGGGGCATGGTATTAGTCCCGGACCCTGCGCAAGCGAGAGCTACGTGCACCGGGCTGCCCTTTTTTATGGCATTATCTCCTTGGTTTATGAAGCAGGCAAAGGATATGTCCTAATTGACAAAATCATTTGTATTCTTAGCTTACATTTTTCTTTGCTCCTACAATTCTACCGCGTCTTCTGTATATGCCAGACCATGCATACGGATTTTAACGGATACTAGATAAGAAAAAGAATAATAGGTTGTTTTCCTTTCCAAAATTTATTTATCGATTTCCTCTGTATTGCAGGTTAATAGGGAGAATCACATGGCACGGAAAGACTCCATATGCTATTTTGTTTCACCAGCATATTACATATTTTGGCTTGGCATTGCTACCATTTTGTGAAGGTAAGCCCAATCTATATAAAACAACATGAAAAAAAGTTACTCATCTTCACTGCAAACTGTGCTATTATTGAATTGTGAGTCATGTTGTTCACAATACCTAATAAATATACAAAATACTGTTCTTCATTACCCTACCTTCGACAAAGTCTGTGCCATATATTCAACAAATTAATAGAGAACCATCTCTACCAGTCTCATCTTTTTATTTGGGTGCTGCTGTGGGCCTAAGAGCCTTGCTGTTCAGTGAATGCGCCCTAGAGCGTATGTTATAGTAGGCTGAAGCCTTCGAAACACCATATATCTGCTGTTGTGTAAATCTGTTTCTAGATTTGCTTTTTTTTTTTTTTGATAGATTCAAAACATCAGCTGCACTTTTTACAAGTGTCGTACGACGATAGTCAAATTTATAGGTTTGTATGCATGTTCTTTTTTGCTTTGTTTCTGAGAACACCTTCCTGCAGTTCCAATAAAGGTGGCAGCTGAGAATATGACGATGGGGCTTTGGGAAGGGTGCTATTGTTGCATTTCACTTTTGTTAGGGTTTGCTTAATTGTAGCTTTCCTCTTCTTCCTGCAGTTGAGAAGATGATCAGGAGAGACACTGCTTGCAGTGGTAAACAGATCATTAACTGGGATGGCCATATATATAGCAATATTAACAAGCATATATGTGTGACTTATTGAAGCGTACAAATATAGCCCTTTCCCAGGTGCATACTTCCTGTGTTATGCCTGTTCACTCGGTACACTGAGTTTAATCATTAACCTCAACTCCTTTCCTCATGATTTATTTCATTTTGAAATAATAATATGCTTAACTATGCGAACAAATCATAGTCCTTTGAGTCTGAAATACATAGACGCATGATAGATTTTTTATTGTGCAAAACACAGGTAAGAATACCTGATGAGTTTGGGATATATGAGGCCTTCTTGATAATTGTGAGGTGATGCCTGTTTTGCTAGATAGAAATGATAGCTGAGATCTTGCTAATAAGTAATAAACATTCAATTGTGTTGCTTTTGCAGGACATTATCAAGTATAACAGAGAAAAGATGTTGTGGCTAAGAAGAAAAGCACATCAGAGGACTAATTATCCCGTGCTATTCTTAGGTGAGCATGTTGTTCAAGGGTCCAAATTCACCATGTTGTTTTTTTACTGCTACTAGCTTTCCTCTTCTTCCTGCAGCGGTAATAGTGGCGGTTGAGAAGATCAGGAGAGGCACTGCTTGAAGTGATAAACAGATCATTGAATTGGGATGGTCATATAACAATATTAACAAGCATGTAAGTGTGACTTTTTGAAGCGTACCAAATATAGCCCTTTCCCAGGTGCATTCTTCGGACCAAATATACTTCCTGTGTTATGCCTGTTTTACTCAGTACAATTTTAGTCATCCTTTGATACATTGAGTTTCAAGAACTTCCATCCATACCATCACCTTTGATGCAATTTTCATCTATACCATCACCTTGTGTCAATGACATGTGGGACCTGACCCCACACGTCATAGACTAACTTGATGGTATAGATGAAAACTGCTTCTAAAGTGATGATATGGATGTGAATAGCCCATTGAGTTTAATCATTAAGCTCAACTCCTTTCCTCTCACGATTTATTTCATTTTGAAATTATAATATTAATCAGAGTCCTTTGAGTCTGAAATACATAGACGCATGATAGATTTTTTTATAGTGCGAAACACAGGTAGGAAGACCTGATGAGTTTGGGATATATGAGGTCTCCTTGATAATTGTGTAGCTGGGATCCTTGCTAATAAACATCCAATTGTGTTGCTTTTGCAGGACATTATCAAGTAAAACAGAGAAAAGATGTTGTGGCTAAGAAGAAAAGCCCATCAGATGACTAATTATCCCGTGCTATTCTTAAACTTTCTATGGTGACCATGTTGTGCAAGGGTCCCAATTCACCATGTTGTTTTTTAGTGCTACTAGACTTGAGTCGTTTTGAACACAAGTGGGGGCATGAGAGTGTTACAAATACCAGGTCGAATAATTCGTCCCTGACGTACACTTTTGTGACGTATTGCTCAATGCTTGCTTTTTGTGTAGAATTGTGCTGAATGTGTGGATTACTATCTTACAAACCCGCGGCAACGCGTGGGGTTTTGGCTAGTTTATTTATTTATATTCAGGACCTCAAGATGCGCTTGGGGGGGTTCGAATCCCACACACCACGCATGCACATTTACGTGTGAAAAAATCGGAGACTGATAATGTGTTTTGTTTTTTTTCACTGCCACTCTCTATGATCACAGATAGTACTAGTAGCTAGCGATTATCAACACCTGGATCGAAATCTGGTCGTGAATCTGTTCTTTGGAAATCAATTGCAAATAAATACATATACCAAACCTTGTTTATTTATTTATATACGGGGCCTCAAGATGCGCGTGATCTTCCAGCCCTGAAGGAATTACACATACATAAGGGCTCATCACATCGATATGTGTGTGCCCGACGCCATCGGAGATTCTTGAAGGCCCATCAGGGATTATTAACCGGACGATGCCTGACCCTACTTCAGCGCATGCTTTGAGATGCTGCTCCGGAGTTCATCCTTGTCGACCCCCACGACGCGTTTCTTCACGTAGTAGTCCTTCACCAGCAGGAACGTCGGCAGCGCCTCCACACCCAGCGCGCGAGCCAAATCCTGCATGCAATTAGCAAGCATAATTAACAAAAAGTTATGAATTATAACAAATACCCCCTGTATAAACTACTTGTAGCTAGTTTATTGTGTGTACCTTGAACTCGTCGACGTCGAGCATGCAGAAGTCGACCTTGTCTCTGAACTCGGGGGCGATGGTGTTGGCGACAATAGGGTTCATCAGCTTGGACGGTTCGGACCACGACGCCATGAATTCCATCACCAGCTGAATTTGACCGTGCAAAAATTCAGACATAAAGAGATAATTTAGCAAGACAAGAGAACTTTAAAGAAGCTAATTATTTGGTTTATAAGCTTCATTAGTTTTTTTTTTTTTTTGGTGCTCTGCACCACATCTGAGGTGACCAAAGGGAATAAAGACATGTACCAGCCTATTCTCCCGCTTAGCCTTGTGGAGAGCCTCT
This sequence comes from Eragrostis nindensis, assembly GCA_012490785.1. NCBI lineage: Eukaryota > Viridiplantae > Streptophyta > Magnoliopsida > Poales > Poaceae > Eragrostis > Eragrostis nindensis. The sequence goes on along the minus strand of JAAXCT010001346.1, from coordinate 126,160 downwards.
TGCCAGTTGTTCTTGTTTAGGGTCTTGACGTACGACGAACTCATCTTGCCTTAACTTTGGGAACGTACGTACGGTTGCTCGGAAGGCACGAGGCTATTCAAGGAATGTGTTTACCTTTCTCCTGGTGTATTTTCAAGGAGCAAGAAAGGACAACAGCTACCAAGCTTGACTTGGTAATGATCTCTGTTGTGTGGAGAAGGCAGTGCAAGGGGATGAACGTATATATAACTGGGGAGCTAAACGAGGCCTGGGCGTCTCTTTTCGATGAGAAAGAATAGATGCTTGCCAACCTGTGTTGCAAAAGAAGATCCTTATTTGGAGAAGAGTCCTATAAGCACTTGTCTGCCTTTTAGGTTTTCGTTCTTTTCTTTTGGATGGGTCTATTCGGTTTTTCATATGGGTTTGGAATAAATATATGGAATGCTAGAAGCAATCCACATATATGGCTGGGTTCAAACCACGGGGTTAGATTTCTTGTGTTTGAGTCTTTGAGTCAGCAATGGTGCACGTATTTTTCTGGATTTATTTCAGAAAATTAATGATGCTATGCTTTCAGCGTTAGACGACGTGTCCGTCGATCGATAGAGACACGACTGTATCGATTGCAATGAAGTTTACCATCCAATTACAACTTGTCATTGTTATCAAGCTTACTACTCGGTTACAACTTACAACTTGTTGTATACCCCTCTTCATCACATGAAGAGTGTATTCTATTTTTTCCAGACATTTTTTTAGCAGTATTTTTTCCAGGCATTTAGTGGTGACCCCCCTCATTTGTTGGTCATATGCAACTAATAACCAAACTTCCTAAACTCATTACCAGAAGTTAATTTTGACGTGCAAATCAAATTTGATTACTTACTTAGGCGGTAATAGGGTCCAATCTTATGGAATTTTATTCCAAACATTTAATGGGATAGAGGAAGTATGCCGTTACTATTGGTTGCAGCTCATTAAAAATTGATAGGCCTAGGTTTGGACACGTCACTTTTTCCTCAATCAAGCCCATCACAATAAAGTCATCAGAGATGGATTACTGATGGGTTGTAGTCCTCGTCAAGCCTTGAGTACACGTCAATGTTGATTTAAAATAGTGACTGTCCACAGCCTTCACTTTTGAGCACGATGCCAGTCATTTCAAAGAATTAGAATTTGATGCCCATGCCATCACAACACATGAAGTTAAACATGTATATAAATAAGGCCTCATCACCACGTACAATGCCATTTGAAAGAACCCACGGATCCCAAAAAGAAGTGAATGTTCTGTAATATAAGACGTCAAGCTTTAATTTGTTTGATCACGAGTGTCATTAAGGTACAAATTTCAGATCTACGTATGCAGGTGAGAGGATCATCCTCGCATAAAGGAAGGGAGAAAAGACACACACACACCCCCCCCCCCCCCCCACCCCCCCCCCCCCCCCCACCCACCCCCCCCCCCCCCCCCCCCCCCCCCCCCCCCCCCCCCCCCCCCCCCCCCCCCCCCCCCCCCCCACACACACACACTTTGAAACTATCAGATTTTACTTTCTTATTGCTTTCTACAGTCCATGTAATATTCTAACGAATAAACTGAGTTATTTCTCATTTTTTATCTTTCAATAAATTATCATCTGCCCAAGAAATTCTTGGCCGTTTGTTCACCACGCAAAGGGAGGCAGGAGGCATCTTTTGGTTCGCCGACTGAAACACGTCACGAACGTATCCGGTTGCACGTGTAAGTTGATACTCGAAGTTAGGTACGTAGCTTGATTTTAGTATAAGAATTTCTAACCAGTTGTGGTACACTTAGTTCCACTCTTAAAGGAGTTTGGTTAACAATCAAGGATAGATTAGATGTTTGGCTATATTATGTGATCTAGGAATAAAAGAAAAAAAAAAAAGAACATAGTGGACAGATATACACGAGGAAAGCTTAACCGTGCCGTCATCTTTAATGATTCCAACTCCATTCCGCCTTTAACAAAAAATGTTCCACATCCACTCCTTTTCCAAAGAAAAATATTCCTACTGCACTCCTTTACATTTTAAAAGAATATGATTCTTTACGTGCACTATCTTAAAGCTTTCGGTCAATAAAGATATATTCTGGGAAGCGTATGTAAACATAGTTCCGTTTACTCCATATGTGAATAATATAATAACAAGGTTATTGCATTTTATATTTCAGTGTACTCCACATGTGAATAATAACAAGATTATTGCATTTTATATCACCAACACAAAACTAGCATGTACGTTGCTTCTAAAAGTTGGACAGCCAGTTTTGCTTAAATGCATGTCAACTTACTAAAAAAATGGGTTGCAATTTAAGTACTGCCACTAATGATTGAAGGCACAAGAACCAACTATGGAAATTCATTTTTATGTAGGTTCAAATTTACAAACCAACTTTACAAATACATCGATCTGCACCGATAATTTCCATCAAGAACCAACCGCAGAAATAGCCTTTAATTTGCACTGTTCGTTCATCAGACTGAAGCAGGGGACCATAAGCCTAATCCCCTAGTCACCGTACCCATGCACCCTTCTGCTCCTCATGCACTCGTCGACTCCGTGCATCTGATTCCCTCCCCATTTGCCTATCTTTTCCCTGTGCACTGTCGCTTCACCATCTTTCCTCCACTGGCGTCCGCTGCCTAAGGACATCCACAGTGCTAGAGACAGCAGCTGTCTGTGAGCATCTTGGTTGTCACACACAGACAGTTAAAAAGACAACTTGTACAATACATTGTCTGTTAGTCTGACTGTATATTATTTAATTCATGTATAAGACCATAAAACAAGGTGATCAAGTGTGAATACAATTTTGTACACCATGCTTGTTTGTAAATGAACATACATGATATAAGTTTGGATGGGTATCTGAAGGACGAGTTCATGACGATTGTGATAACACAATCCTATCTGAAGGACTGAAATGCTAATTTTTGTATTAAGTTTACGTTCTTCTTCGTTGCCCAATGACTTTTGTTTGAAGCTATCATTGATAAGGGTGTATTTGCATAATCGCAACGGCCAAAACAAAAATGTAGCAATCCTTATCCTGAGCTCCATCGCACGGATGGCCATGGCCATGGCGTCGTCCGTCTCGCCCTGTTTCATCAAAATCCAAGAGCAGGCAAGAAAAGACTGCCACGAGATTCTCCAGGTTCGTCAACTCCTCCGCGAGTTCTTGCAACTCGGCCTCCCAGCCGTGGCCCTGGGACGGATGGAGAGGCAGGCGGCCGAAGGCTCGCCGTAGAGACCCACGAGCTGTGCGGCATGGCGGACGGCCGGCACGACTTCCTGTTGGCTGGAGGCGTCGCTCCAGGTGGGGTTTCTCATTCGATCCGATAGAGACGGCGCCCACTCATACAGCGCGCGACGAAGCCGTAGCTCGGCGTGGGAGCACGAGCCCGTGAGACGACGGCAACTTCCTCTCTCTTCCTTCATTGCAGTACACGTAGGATAAATTTGCTGAGATGTCATCATAAAGACGGCTCATTAAATGGCGTTGTGGGTGTCCTAAATAATCCATCCTCACGTCTCAGTGGCACCTAAGATCAAGAGGCACCATGGAGAACATGGAGGCCATTGTTGATGCCTCTTATCCATACAAATTGTAGACACAATTACCTAAAAGTATTCTTCCAAGGTTAATATCAAACACAAAAGAATAACAAGTGGGACGCTGGCTCAAACTCTACAATAGGCTAGCAAAACCAAATGAAGGGATGTTGCGTGTCTCATCTAACAAGCAATCATGAAACTATGCAGTTATGTAAACGGTTGTTGTCGGTATCCCAAGAAAAGGGACCACTGTACCTTGGGACCCCACAGGTGGCCACAAGGCCCATAAGCTAACGACGGCTGGAGGCACCACGAGGAGCCCAACAGAAGAACAACAGTAGGCCCAGCCCAGTATGGTGAGGCGGCCCTAAGCGGAAGGCGCCCTCTAGGGTGCGGCCACAAGGCTTGAGCCCCTCCTGGAGTATCCCAGAAAAGGCTCGATTCCAGCGACGACTCCTTGACCTGTCGAGGAGTATGACAGTGCCCATTAATGCATCCTGCCACCGTCGTCGGGTCACCTTAAGAACATCATTATTACGGACGGGTCGGTATGCGGGACATGGGCAGGATAAGGCGTGGCGATGGGACAACACTGTGACGATGGGACATCGGTGCAGCCACCAAGAAGGTGGACATGATTGGTTACCGTAGCACACCATGATGGTAGTGTGGGACCCAAGAATGTGATGGTGTCAGGGCTCGCCCACAGACGATGAAGGTCGGTCCTTGCTGACCCGCTGTCCATGAAAATAGCATCCGGCCAGGGTTCTCTGCTAAGGAACCCGCTGGGCATGGCCTGTTTGTTTTCTGAGAGCTAAACTTTAGTCCTGTCACATCAAAGAAAATCTTGCTACTTAAGAATATTTTGATTAGTCTAATGATAAATTTTTTTTAACAGATGAGTGCTAATTTACGATATGCATTTAATGAGCCTAATTAATTTATGTTTTGGTACAGTGATGCTACAGTAAACATTTGCTAATCATGGCTTAATTACCTTCATTAGATTCGCCTCGTGAATTAGCACAGATATTCTGCAATTAGTTTTGTAATTAGATTTTATACTTCTAAATAAATTCTCTTTAATGTGACAGCACTAAAGTTTAGACATAAAGAAACGAACAAGTCCACAGTTCACAAAGACAAGCAGCAGGGAAAACAATGAGACCCCCCGGGGACGGCTCTCTGGGGATGCACGGGGAACACCCAGGGGTGACGTCAGGCATGACGTTCATAGATGAAGGAGGATCCGTCGCGGCAATGAGATTCCTTTCCATCTAAGGCGGTAACCATGCCGCCTTTCACTATAAATATGTAATGACCTTGCTCCGGGCAGGGGAGGAGGCAAAAAGAGAATCTACTATTTCTTTATAAGTGCAACCAGCAAAAGGTCCTTAATTGCTATTTCTCTGCCCTCACGTTGCGCCACGTCATCTTCTAATGTGCACCGCTGGATCTCCAAGAACCTTAACCGTTCTTCCTCATTCTCTTCCATGAACAACTCTGTTCAGCCACGCCATCAATTTTCAGAAACTGAACCCCCATCAATGGCGCCTCCGGCAACCTGCTGTCGCTCCCCATCAATGGCGGCTACCCAACCCAAGCTTCCTCCTTCTCCGCCCCTCTTCTTCACCCCATCAATAGCGTTCGTCATTCCTCTGTCAAGGCACGCCCTCATTCTCATTCAATTTTCAGAAACTGAAGCCGCATCAATGTCGCCTCCGGCAACCTCTTGCCGCTCCCCATCAATGGCGGCTCCCCAACCCGAGCTTCCACCTTCTCCGCCCCTCTTCTTCACCCCATCAATGGCGTTCGTCATTCAATTTCAGAAACTGCAGCGGCATCGATGGCGCCTCCGCAGCCTGCAGCTGCTACCCTATCAATGACGGCTCCTCAACCCCAGCTTCCTCCTTTTCCGCCCCTTTTCTTCACCCCATCAATGGCGTTCGGATCAGAATGTTGGACGCCCCATCGAGATCCAATCAAGATACCCCCAGATTTAATTGCATTAATCCTTCATTATTCACCCATGGCATTAATCCTCTGTCCCTCAGCAGCCTATTGCGCCCCTGTTGTTGAGGCATTTTCGCATGCAAGTTCCCATTGCCCTTCATCTGCACCTTTTGGTATTTCTCTCTATATTCAGTCAAGTTCTTCAATCTATTGCTCTCATATTCTTATGTTCAACCATTCTGTTTCAGTTTGTAGGTTCAGCGAACATGATTCTGAATTTCCTCTCCATCTCTGCAGGTTCCTATGAATTGAGTTCCCCTCTGGATATATCCAGCACTATGGCAGGAGCTTTGGCCTTATTTGTTACTTCCGGCAATCAGTCAATTGTCTTCCTATTTTAAGCATTCGATTATGTGGGTTAATCAAAAATTATTTTAAATATCATCTGAATATATGCAGCCTCCTATGAATTGAATTCCCCTCTGGATATGTATAGCACTATAGCAGGAGCTTTGGCCTTCTTTGAACATTCAGGTAAAACAAATTTCTCAAAGTCTATGCATCAATTATTTGTTACGGCCACCACTTCCAGTTTTGCTAGAGAGATTGTCAGCTATAATCTTTATTTGGCAGGTGATGTTGTTAGAAATGGCTGTGACTACTTTCACCTGTATAGTCGTGGTTCATCAGCAGACTGCATCTTTGATTTTGGAGGTAATTTTGCTATCCATGTTTACTTTGATTTCTTTTTTACTAATCAGGTCTAGATTCTTATTTCCTTCGCATGTGATAAAGAAATGGTTTGGTAATTTGCCTACACTTCATCATACATTGGTTTCTAAGATGATCATGCTGCAGTTCCGCATGTGTAGAATGGAAATGGTTGCTAACTGAGGCAGAGAGTTCAGATATGCTTTTCTTTCTGATACCATTTATTTTGAATGTTTTTTGCTTTATCCCTGCCAATTATTTACCATAAGCCATAAGATCCTGGGTACATGTTAAGATTGATTGGTTATATGCTACTGATCAATCGTGATGTCTCCTTCAGCACTTGCAAGAACAATTGGTTTGATTAGTCGCTGGTGCACAGAGGCCTATGGCTATATTGCTATTCCGTTGCCCGTGCCTCGGCTTGGTCACCGCACAAGTATACTTCTTGGTCTTAACTGTACGTGTGTTATATTACCTTTGCATTTTGCTTCATAGCCTCACTAACAAGTAGCGATCCACGTTTTGTTTGCCAAGAAAAGGTTCAGTTCATAGCTGCATTTTATTTGTTTAATAAAATCCATTGAACCATAAATCTTCCACACCGAGTATGGCTTCTCCCGTCCCATCCTATTTTCTTCCATCTGCACTGCTCACCATGCATGTTTCTCTGATTCTAGGTCTCCTGGACTCAGGATTGGATGCTACTTCCAGCAAGCAAAGAGGTAGGACTTCCAAGTGATTTTCAAAAAATAAAAATATTATTGTTAGTTTGGTAGCCATCTGCTAGCTCTGTTGATTTTAAGGCTCCCTGCAGTTCACTGCTACTGTAAATTTGTTTGATATGGAATTGAAATTGATCTGTTCTCTACCTGCAGTTTCTACTGTATCTTTTATGCATAGTTGGAACAGGGACAAAAAAAACGTTAATCCTATTTAGTATCTACCAGAGTGCAATATTTTCAATATACTATTTTTGATATTTCTTTATTTGTTGGTTTAAAGGGGCATGATCTGTGCGAGAAGATTGAGTTGGAACTCCTATTGGGCAGTAAGCTAGATTTCTTATTAAATCCATATTTTAACTGCTGAATTCCAACTTTTCAGTTTTGCTATTCTGTATCCTAGCATGTTAGGAGTAGTATCTTTTGTGTCATGTATTTGTTGATTTCTCCACCGTCAGTAAATTCTTCCATCATATCCGCTTACATTCTTCCATCATAAACAAATTAACAATTATTCTTCGAATACCCGCAGCAACGCGCGGCGGGGAATCACCTAGTAAGATCAATACACACACACTCCATACACGACGTAGGATATTAAACCACCGCCCCAGCCTTGTTCAACTCATACCACTCCCATTCCTCTTCACGAAGTAGGCTCGACACATCCCCTCGCCAAATCTCTAAAAGGGGTCCGCGTGGTTCCCTGCGATAGGTGCGCAACCGACAGTTGTGAACAAGATAGTTTAAATGTTCTTCCTGATTCGGAATCACTAGTAAAAAAAACCATTTACAGGGGTGGACCATGGTATTATGATCCACCCCTGGAAATCAACATACCATGGCATGACCCGCCCCTAAAAATTATTTTTAAAAATCAAAATATTGAAAAAAATAGGAAAACAGCTTAAAATAGAAAAAGTAGATCTACTCATACCCATTAAGTACCACAAAGTAACTTCGGCCAACTAGCTATAAACAGATTTTTAGTGGTGAACCATAGCATGATCCACCCCTAATAAAAATCCACTATTTTATAAGTGTTTGTGATTCATTTTTTTATTACATATGAGGATGACGTTTATAAAGATCTGGCTTTACCTTTACTGTCACGTTCCATGTTAAATTAATGTCTAATGGACCTGTAGTTTAAATGACTTGTTCAAGTAGTTTGATTGCTTAGATTTATTCTTAACCCCTTTATCTTTGTTTTTTTAAACAAACCCCTTTTATCTTTATAGGTACTTAAGTAGATGCTTGGCTTTAAGGGGATGGGATTAGCTGCACTTTATGAGTTTTTGCTTCACTTTATGAGTTTTGCACACAGTTTTTAAAAATAATAAAGATATGTCCGTCTTGCTGCAATAACATAGAGTAGACTGTCGTGGCGATCTTGGTGGTTTGTTAATATGAATTTGGTTTATCTTTCTTAATTGTTCTCTTGTTAGGTTGTGCATTAATATGGTTTTGTTTTATCTTTCTTAATTGTTCTCTTGTTTGTTTATCTAATGCCACATACGAGAGCGATGAAACCTTCTACTGCAAACTCCATGTACAATGATACAATCTTGAATCTGCTTTTGTAATGGATGTCTGATGGCCTACGGTTATGCAATGTGTGTGACGATGATCAAATTCTGCAATGTGTGTGACGATGATCGTTTGAACATTGCTTGAGACTACCGAGATTATTGAGTAGGCAATTGGTGGTAACTTGATGAAATCAGGATAATTTACACAGTTCCTCACATTTGTGATTGTACTCTCCGCTAGAGAGAAGTGTGATTTGGCTTTATGGTTTCTATGACACGAATGCATCTGTTCCCCAATGCTGGCAAAGATTTCCAGGCATCCTTTCAATTTTAGAATTTATTCCATTATGGCTGCAGGTGGATCGAATTACTTGTGTAGTGTGACAAGCACTTATGCTAAAGCTAGTTATTCTTTTTTTTTCATTGAAGGAAAAGTTAGTTATTCTAGGTGTGTCTGTGACATGTCAACAAAAGTATACCATCGGTTGCTTGCATTGATAATCATCATGGTTTCCTTTATTAGCATATTAACTTTCTGTGGGACAAGTGAACTGAGTATAACTTAGCTAATGAAATTTATTGTGTATGTAAGAATATTCATCTGTAGTGTGTTTTGCCAAAATTAAAGAAAAAAGGTGGGACAGATTGCTTTTCTGTACAAGTTGTAGTTGTGACTAAATGAGTTCCATCAATTGAACTCTGGATCTCCAAAATCAGACAGAATTTGCTTGAGCGAGTGTAAGCAGAAATAAAAATTCCTAAATCCGCAACAAACTAAGCCATGCAGCAAAAAATAACAGAATCCAGCAAAAGCGGGGCTGGTGCCTTGTGTCTGAAAATTTCCCTACCAGCGTGTATCAGAAACTTCGTTAACCTTCTTTATTTCGAAGCTCGATCGGCGCCTGGTGCCTTGTGTACCAAAAAAGAAATATTCTAAAACAAAAAGGAGGCATGTCCCATAAAGATAAAGAGACATGCATACGTGTTGGACAAGCACCAGCCGATAGCTCTTGCTATATTTACTGAAGAGGAATGGAGACTGCAGTAGCTAACAGACATCAGTATCCCGGCAAAGCCACTAGAGTTGAGAGCCCATGGGTTTCTTAGAAGCTGTGCAATGGTGGGAGGATTGGCAGCTGCGGCTCCTCGTTCTAGCCAGCCTCTTCATCCAGTACTTCCTCTTCGTCGCCGCCCTCCTCCGCAAACGCCGCATCCCACATTGGTTCAGGGCCCTAATCTGGCTGGCCTACCAGGGCTGCGACGCCGTGGTCATATATGCCCTAGCCACCCTCTTCAACATCCATAAGGACGAAGTGGCCATGGACAGCGCGCGTATAGACACGCTGTGGGCGCCCATCCTCCTCATGCATCTCGGTGGGCAGGATGGCATAACAGCCTACAGCATCGAGGATAATGAGAATTGGAGAAGACATCTTTTGATTTCGGTGTCTCAGGTTAGTGCGGCAGCCATGTTATATGCAAGATTTGTTTTGTGTATCTGGCATGCCACATACATTTTTGCCGTTCAGTCAAATCAATATTCTACTAAAATATATCAAGTGGTAAAAGTATTTTTTTTTTAGTGCTGCTGCTGTTGAAAACTAAGAGGCACGTGTACCAGAATAAATTAATTAATTATATATATATAACCTATATATATATGTGTGTGTGTGTGTGTGTGTATAGGTCACTGAATGTGGATAAGCATCAATGGAATCAAATTTGAAGAGTAGGAGTCAATTTCTTTTAGAGATCAAGATTCAATTGTCAGTCTAATGTAACTGCAATATTTATAATGCATCCGATATTTAAATATCGTTTACGTAAATATTGACACTTAGTTCTACTAACTGGGCTTCCACCTAGATATAGATACGGAAAAATATTTAGCACGCAAGCGCCATCGGGAAACATATAAACAACTAACATCATATATATATATATATATATATATATATATATATATATATATATATATATATATATATATATATATATATAGACCTCTTACCAATACAAACAATTTCTCCATTTCCTGTGGTGTGTTGGAACTTGTAATATCCTTGGAAGTCTAAAAGTCTATCTTAAAGGAAACAAAAAAACATAACATTGTTAATAATGACGCTTGTCATTTCCCTGCCTCCATTTTCTTCATGTGTCAGAATTCTCATCATTTCCCCCTCATTACGAAATGATAACTAGAGTAATAACTTTAGTAATGTATCTACAAATATATTTAATTTTCTGCACTATTTTGGCACTTATCTAAAAAGAAATGTAGGTATCCATGACTATTACAAATACATTTCAACTGAAATTTCCAAGAAAACCTTTATTGCATACCCCAGGACCATGTTTAACATAATTTTGGACTTGTCGTCATGGGATTCTGGTCCCAAAAATTTAGGGGTAAATAGGTACTCGCAGGATTTGTGAACAAATTACCAAACCCATGTGAATGTCACGACGAGGCGTTTTGGAGAGACGTACTGCTTTTTTGCTGTACAACAATAAAGATCAGCTTTCGGCCAAAACAAACATTCCTAATTAACCGTGACCATGCATGCATGTACGTATCAGATCACCGTCGCCATCTACGTTTTCCGCAAGTCGTGGTGGTCAGACGACAGGAGATTGCTGCGAGCAGCGATCCTGCTCTTCGTCGCCGGGATCCTCAAATGCCTGGAGAAGCCATGGGCTCTCAAGAATGCGACCGTGACCAGCATCATGAGCTCCCCCGATTCGCGGCTTGAAGCAACCCCTGGGAAAGACATGGTGCGAAAGGACATCCTTTCACTCGACAAGTATGTCCAAGAGGCAGCGAAGAGCTTCCAGGGCTTGGCCGGCACGCCCCTCGCCGAGGACTTGAAACTCGAAGACAAAGTTGGCGATGAGCCCTACCACCTCTTCGTCGACCTTGGCCACCCCTACTTCGTCCGGCTCAAGAACCTGCAGGAGCTCATGGCGCCACGCGGGGCGAGAGAGGCGGCGCACCGCCTGGTGCGCTCGTCCCTCTCCAGGGCGTTCGACCGCCTCTACACCAAGCAGAAGGGGAGCCTCGGCGGCCTCCTGCGCGCTGCTGCCGTGCTGCTGACCTTCGCCGTCATCGGGCTCTTCCAGGAGAGCCGCCGGAACGCGTACAACCATGACGACGTCGTCGTCACCTACGTCCTGCTGTGCTCCACCGCCTCCTTGGAGTTCGTCTCGGCCTACTTCGTCCTCTGGCGCGGGCTGCCGTCGCTCGACGACGAGGTCTCCCAGTACAACCTCATCGGGTACCTAGCCCGCAACAAGAACCACCAGAGCTTCTGGAGCCTGGTGTCCCGGCTGGGTTGCAAGGACCAGCTCGACCGGCTCTGGTGCACGGAGGCCCCCGAGCCTTCCGCCGGCATCACCAAGCTCGTCTACGACCACGTCGCCCTCGGGTGGAAGAAGTACATGAACAAGGCCATTTACGACATCGAGTGGGAGTATGTGGAGACATCACCGCCGGCGACGGCACTATTTGGCGGCGAGTGGGATTGGGGCAATGTGGAGACTGCGGTGGGAGCCTACCGCCGGTTCAACGACAGCCGCGGCCAGCGGACGCTCGAGAGGGAGAAGCGCAAAGATATGCTGCCTGATGAGATGGAGGCGGTCAAGTCGAGCCTGCGCCTGCCGTTTGACGAGAGCGTCCTCCTCTGGCACCTCGCCACGGAGTTCTGCTACTTCGAGCACGTGGAAACCGGCAGCGACGCCACCCGCCACAGCAGGGTCATCTCCAACTACATGGCCTACCTGCTGTTGGTCAACCCCGAGATGCTGGTGCCCGGCGCCAGGCGCAGCCTCTTTACGGCCGCGTACCGCGAGCTCGAGCCGTCAGGGTACGTGGTTGAGCTGGAGCCGATGGAGATGACGCTTGAATCGCCACCGAAAACCAAGGACGAGATGGCGCGGAAGATCATCCAGAAGGTGAAGAGCACCATCGGCTCAGATGATCTTGTTCACAGAGCCTGGCAGCTCGCCCATGAGCTCATGGAACTGGCCAGGAAGGTGGAGCAGGAGAAGCTCCTAAAGGATAATGCAGCGCTCACAAAGAAGCAGAAAAGAGAAAAGGAGAAGATAGAGCAGGAAAAGGAGGAGGTGGAGAGGAAGATGGAGGAGGTGGAGGAGGAGATGGAGGAGATAAAGGAGGAAAAGGAGGAGGTGGAGAGGAAGATGGAGGAGGTGGAGAGGAAGATGGAGAAGATAAAGGAGGAAAAGGAGGAGGTGGAGTGGAAGATGGAGGAGGTGGAGAGGGAGATGGAGAAGATAAAGGAGGAAAAGGAGGAGGTGGAGAGGAAGATGGAGGAGGTGGAGAGGGAGATGGAGAAGATAAAGGAGGAAAAGGAGGAGGTGGAGAAGATAAAGGATGAAAAGGAGGAGGTGGAGAAGAAGATGGAGGAGGTGGAGAGGGAGATGGAGAAGATAAAGGAGGGAAAGGAGGAGGTGGAGAGGAAGATGGAGAAGATGAAGAAGATGGCGAAGATGAAGGAGCAGCAGCTCATGATCAAAGCCAAGAAGGCCGGAGACGACAAGATGTGGGCAGTGATCCAGGGCGTTTGGGTGGAGATGCTCTGCTTCTCCGCGGGCAGGTGCCGAGGGTACTTGCATGCCAAGAGCCTGGGCAAGGGAGGTGAGTACCTTTCCTATGTCTGGCTCCTCCTGTCCTACATGGGGATGGAGACCATGCCGGAGAAAATGCAGAGGCCAGAGCTGCCGGTGGAAGGGGACGTGGGAGGTCTAGTGAAGTCTATATCGGAGGAGATAGCAGAGGAGACCAAGAGACCCGAGAAGGCGAAGAAGAGGAAGAAGGCACAGGGAGGGGGTGACACGAAACGAGCACAAGCAGCTCCTGCGGCTACCACAACGGCAACGGCATTGGAAAAAGCAGCTCCTGCGGCTACCACAACGGCAACGACAATGGAAAAAGCAGAACAAGGGGGTCTGGAAGAGCTCACTGAGATGGAAAATGAGCCCAAGGGGGACACGAAACAAGCACAGGCAACCGCCGCCACAAAGGCAACGACATCGGCTGTAGCGGTCGCGCCCATCATCGGTGACGAGAATGTTTGAAGGACCGTGAAGGATTGCATTGTTTTGAGTTCCTGGTTGCCATTTATTTAGTCATTTTTGTGCAACTTGTTTTCTTAATCTGCATGTGTGGTAAGTGGTATGATGCTTGCTGCTGAGATTAATCTCATTCTATAAATCATAAAGCTATTCAAGGTCTGCTGGTTTGGGAAAAGCTAAAGCTCACATGGGTGATTTGAATTGAAGCCCCTCCTCACCCAAATTTTTCTTCTCCCCCATCCGCCCTTTCTTCTCCAACTCCGGCGAGATTCCGGCGAGGTTAGAGCTTCAGGGCTAGGGTTTTGGGGTTGCCGGGGGACGGATGCTCACCGCCGGCCTTAGAGGGAGGGCCGGTGGCGGAGGAGGTGGGCACGGGGACGCCGCCGGCCGGGGCGGTGGGGGTTGGCGGTTGGACCAGGGCGGGGGCGGGGGCGCCAATGGCCGGAGACGGAGGCGGTGGCAGGAGACGGCGGCTGCGGTGGGAGGCGGCGGCGGGACCCTATGCCGCCCGTGCCTGCAGGGTGGTGTAGGGGCCGGGCGGTGGGCGGGTGGCCGGCGGTGGGAGGAAGAAGAAGGTGGGAGGGAAAGGAGGGAGGAGATAAAGTAGAGAGAGAGGGTGGGGATCTGAGCTGTTGATTTTAGATCTATTGGCTCACAAATTTGAGCGAGGAGAGGCTTCAAATCACCCAGGTGAGCTATAGACACTCCCGCTGGTTTTGATTACTATGTAGTATGTTCATCTGGCCCACACATTACCCATGGGTCCAAACCCTACTTTTCACTTTCTACCTTTTTTCCATCAATCTCTATTATACTCCCTCCGTCCCAAAAAACAGTTAAAATGGTTCACGTTTGACCAAGTTTCTAGGGAATTGTATTCATATTTATGGCTCTAAATAAATTTATTATGAAAATACATTTTGTAATTAATCTAATGATATTTATTTGATATTATAAATATGTAGCATACCCACCTCAAAAATAAGGGGTTAGCTAGTAAGGATCGAGATCGGGTGACACTTGGCGAAGCAAGCATCCAAAAGACCACACTTATAAGCATAAGGTAAAATATTACAACCATTTTTAGTGATTTCAACTTAAATTACACACTTATGGTACATAGAGCAGTTCAAGTACTTAGGTGACATTTTACACTACATAAAGAGTTTGAAATCCAAAAGTTAAACACAGCGGAAGCTAAACAACCGACGATACATATCTACAGAAATTTTGTCCGGCCATAGACACAATCTCACTCCTCTCGCTCCTGTGTGGGAGAGGCGGGAACCCACTCAATGGTCCAGTCCTTGTGTGGTTCACCCTCCCACACCACCTAGCCACAGCAATCACAGTAGCCATGGTTAGGAATACCTGCAAAAAGATTTCAACCAAAACCCTGAGCAACTAATACGCAGCAAGTCTTACCCGTCAAATTGGCCTTCTAAGACCGACTTCTAATATGCAGGGGGCTGACCATGGTAAAGGTAAATACTGCAGAAAGGAGCACTGGAAGTTGGTCCTTACTTTCAAAATTTAGCCAAATTAATAGGGTTCTTGCATAAGCATAAAGATTAGCACTTCTTACTACGATGTGACGCAGTGAACGAGCGGTACTCAATAACCGCGAGGGACGGCGATTCGAATCGATTTACACCTGCAGGGAAACCCGATACACACGACGTACGCACACTCACGAAGAGTCACGCACGACAACCTTTCACAAGACCCCATAAAGCCGGGCCGATTTTCCCTCTCCCGGACACACGTCTTCCACGCGATACCCACGCCGGAGCTATCCGTGGTTAGCCCGTGTGTCCTCCCTTCTAACACATACCTGTGAACTACCGTGACCATCTTCATCACCAAAAGAGAGGGGGAGCACCGTCCAACAATACAGTAATCGAGTTACGTCGGTTTACTAGTGCCTATATCACTAGCATGCATCCAGTACATTCAAACTTGCTCAAGCAGGACCACAACGAACGGTCCTCAACCGACATGAACGGGGCTATGGCGAACAAGGACGACCTTGCCACCTCAACCTACACATGAACTTCCCCGTTCGGTCTCATATTCATTAACATCGTCATGTGAGAGTAGTAAAACCCGAACCACTTATATTGGGCGGTCTCCATACCACCCGATTTTCTACCGAGGACTGTTGGCGGTCGTTAAATCATGTTTCGACCGCCACCCTACCGGTAAATAAAAGCATAACACCAAGATTTTGTGCATAGTAGATAGGAATAACACTACTCCACAAGTTTTGGTGAATATTTGGATGCAGGAGTGAATAATGGAGGAAAGTGGGCCCCGCCAGGGAAATTCCCTGGCCGGCCGGCCCCACCTGGTGGCCGCAGGCCCCGGGCTTCCTCCAATGGGCTGGAAACTGGTCCATAACGTACAATTCAAGGCCAGCCCAGCAGATTTGCACCGCCATTCTAGAAGGTGGGCCATTTGGGCCTTAACTTGGCCCCCACTGCAATTCTGCCGACCCCAACAAGTAGCCGACCTTCAGACCGCCTTCAGGGAGTGATCTGGAGCGTCCAGGAGCATGACGGTGGCGAACCACCACAGGGGACGGCCGGCCGGCCACCTCCCTAGGCCGGCCGGCCTACTTTGGCGCCACCGCCTCTCCAGCTTCCGCCAGGGAGTCCCCACCGCTATGGAGAAGCTATAAATAGGTCCCCCCCGGCCTCAGAAGCAACTCGCACCTCACACTTCATCCAAGTGTTTCATTTTCTTGTTTAGTAGTAGCTTTGGGAGTTAGAGTAGAGTAGAGTAGAGTGAGAGCTCTCTCGGGCTTCCGGAGTCTTCTCGGAGTCTTGGTATAGTTCTTTGTATCCTTACTCTTGAGATATTATTTTATTTAATATAATTATATTTAGTTTATCTTTATTTATTTCTTTTAGTAGTTCTTTTCTATTTAGTTTATTTATTCTGTTAAGTAAGTGCTCGTAGAAGTCTTGTTGTGGGATTCGTGATTGTTGGAGTAGTCAAGTACGAGAGAGTGCCTTCGTCGGAGATGACGTCGTGTGAAATTTGTGCTTGTCCATTCTTAGATAGGGCTGCTCCGTTGATCAAGAGTAGTTCCTCTAGGCGGGTTGTAACCATGACGCTTAAAGCTTGGCCTATGCACGTTTGGCACCCAACCCACGGAGGATGGTAGCCGCGAGTGTATGTGACAGCTGCACCGGTCTCTGTAATTCACCACGTCCGGGTTGGACCCAGCAGGGTTTTAATTATAGCATACGGTTCCCTAGGTTTGAACTAGCATCATCGGTTAACCTAGCACGTGTGTGCCCCGAAACGACATGACTTGTATGTGTATGAACTTAGCTAGAGTAGATAATCTTGTAGACTTGACTGCTAGGAAGAGTAAATAATAGATAAACATATAGGTAGCCTTAACTCTATCTCGTTGCTCTCCCAAATGTATACTACAGTTTTATTTCTTTTATCACTTTGGATTTGAGGATGTGTGTGCCACCCATATCTATCATGCCTATCTTACCCTCGTCTCAAGTATAGTTGATACATTATTCCTTCTCCAAATTATTCAATGCATTGCTACTATTCAGCTCCCTTTTGCTCTACTTCCCTGCGGAAATATAAATACGATAACCCTGGAATACTCCAAGGTGAAATGCTACAATGGTGATCCGTGCGCTTGCGGAATTAATGAATTTAATTTTATCGCATAAGAACCGCCAACAAGCATTTCTGGCGCCGTTGCCGGAGAAGTAGCAGCTAGGAAACTGAATAAATGCATTGAAGTTTGTGAGAAGAGTAATTATCACTTACTTTTGCGGGCTTACCCTTGTCCTGTCTTTCTTTGTTGTGGAAATTTGAAACAGGACAGTGCATGACTGGTTTCGACCTACCAGAAAACTTCCACTCAGATCCAGAGCAGTTCTTGAGGAAAGTTCGAGCGAAACTCACCAAACAGATCCGCAAGAACGCTCTGACTCTTGAATCGTCTCCTCCACCGGTTGTCGGGGCCTCCTCATCGAACAACATGGCCGACCCCGTTGTTGAGAAGACGATCAATGACTTCTCCGCGCCAACTACGGAGAACATCCGCGTGGGACCCAACCCGCGCATCACCAACAGGGACTACGAGCTCAAGCCAGCCTTGATCAACATGATCTTGGCTAGTCCCTTCTGTGGGAAGCCGTCGGAGGATGCGAACGCTCACCTCCAAAGGTTCCTGATGACGTGCAACACCTTCGCCATGAAGGATGCACCTCAGGACGCCATCCGACTGCAGCTCTTCCCATTCTCTCTGTTGGGGAAGGCTCTCCAGTGGTTCTACGCGAACCAAGAGTCCCTCGACACGTGGACGGCATGCTCCAATGCCTTCCTCGCCAAGTTCTTCCCGCCGGGCAAGACAACTGCCCTGCGGAACAAGATATCGGGCTTCCAACAGCTCGCAGATGAGTCGACCGCGGAAGCCTGGGACAGGATGCAGGAGTACGTTCTCTCATGCCCACACCATGGCATGGAGGAATGGCTCCTCATACAGAGTTTCTATCACGGTTTGAGGCCGTCCGCTCGAGAGCACCTCGATACCGCAGCAGGCGGCTCCTTCTTCTCTCTTAGCGTGAAGAACGCTAAGAAGTTGACTGAGAAGGTGGCGGCCAATCAGACTCATGGTGAACGCCAAGCGGCGAGCACCAAGACCCGTGGAGTGCACCAAGTGGAGACGATGGACATGCTCGCCATCAAGCTCGACCAGCTCCTCCGCAAGGTGGACTCTCCACAGGACCTGCAAGTTGCGGACTCCCGCATGACTTGTGAAGAGTGCGGCAACACAGGGCATATGGGCAGCAATTGCCCAAACGCAAGAGAGGAATGCAATTTCCTCAACAATGGCAATGGGTACCGCTCCCAGAACAACTACGGCTGGAATTCCAGGCCCGACCTCTCCTTCAACAAGAATCAGGGAGGTAACAATAGTAATCTTTCCCGTTATGAGCCCTCTATCAAGGATCTAGTTCTCGGCCAGGTCAAGATCAATGACAGCATTAGTAAGAAATTTCTTACTACAGACAAGGCTTTAGAGAACATAGATGCCAAGCTAGAGTCGTTCAGCACTGCTCTGCAAAATCAGCTAAGCCATAACAAAATGCTAGAAACGCAAATTGCTTCAGCTGTGCAGTCTCCTCGTGAGGGTAAACTTCCTGGGCAACCAGAGGTTAATCCCAAGGAGAGTGTAAATGCAATAACCATCAGATGTGAAGAAGATGAGCAGGACTCTACACTCCCTAAGGATGTGATCAGAAAAGATCCCGGATGGCCAACCATTCCGTGTTTGGTCAACGACCGGTGTTTCGCTCGGGCACTATGTGACCTAGGAGCAAGCGTGAGCATCATGCCGAAGGCGATGTACGATGGGTTAAACCATCCTTTATCTCCAACAACCGTGAAGCTCCAGCTTGCAGACAGAACACTACGCCTGCCCTTAGGGATTGTCGAAGAAGTTCCCGTGCAGATTAGAAATCTCTTCGTCCCCGTCGATTTCATCGTCCTTGACATGGAAGTAGATGTCAAGACCCCTCTCATCCTTGGGAGGCCGTTCTTGAGCACCACCAACGCCAACATCGACGTGGGGGCAGGAGAGATCCATTTGGATTTCAACGGCAGGGAAGAGACGTTCAACTTCAAGCCCAAGATTGAGCAATGCAAGCAAGTGAGGGTCATATATGGAAAGGACCCAAGGGATGTGGAAAATATTGAGATTACTCCACCCATGCCGCAGCCAGACAAGCTCATTGCATACATGAGAAACTATCTGGCAAGAGAGAATGCAAGAGGACTCCAAGGAAGATGCCTCAGCAGCCGAACACACCTCAAGCCCCTCTTACTCCTCCCCTGCAAGAAGGAGTAGGCGAGTCAAAATCGCCCAAGAAGAGGAGAGCCAGGCGCTCAAGAAAGATGAAGGCAGCTACGGTATCGACCGATGAGAGTACAACAAAGGCGCCTAGTAAAGAAAAGGTCGCCGCCACCAACACAAAGAAGACAATCAAAGTGTGGCGGAAGAAAGAAGGAACCTCAGCCCCGCCAAATTCTCCAGCAGGCGAGGTCCAAACAAGTTAAAAGGACATGGAGAACGTCTAGCTCAAGACGTAAAAATGAGAACCCTCCGATTGGGGAGGCCATCCCAATCATTATCCTAGCTAGGCCTAGCCTTGTTTTTCTTTCATAAACCTTAAAAACAAAAAAAGTAGAAAATATAAAAACAACAAAAAAAATAGGATTCCCGGCGATGCCCACTAGGGGCTAGCCACTTGTATCGTCCTCACTCTTTTTTGCAGATCAAGAAGGGGGAGGAAGAGCCTGAATCAAGCTTAAGTCTTGCAAAGACTCAAGCTTGGGGAGGGCCGACAGGTAAGAAGGAGTTCAACACTAGCTCGAGTCTTGCAAAGACTCAAGCTTGGGGAGGACCCCCAGGTAAGTATTTCTAACTTTTCCTTGAATAAATAAACTCCCTGTTTCGAATAAATGCTAGAATCTTGGTGTTATGCTACGCATAAGGGAAATGATGATCGAGTTACAAATTAGCTTCCCATGTGTCGCATAGATGCAACCTCTACTCCTGACATATGTGTTATTTTTATTTGAGCATGATCACATCATGAGTCTTGCTTATTTCCGTGGGTTGCATTTGTTACACCAAGTCTGAGCATTGTGGATTATGATATGGCATGATTAGGACTTGTTGCATTTCTTAGTATGGTTTTCATCCGGAGGTGTTTTTCTTGAATTGCTGCAAGTACCTAAAACCCTTCCGTTTTGGCACACTTCTCTTAGTGTGAGGATTTATTTACCTACCAGAGCCATATCATGATATTCGAAACAGCCCCACTCATAGCCATTTGTTTATGTATTGAGTTTTGTTAAGGTTTGATGTGCTCTTGAAACTAAGCACTCCTAATTTTGGTCATACATCCTTCGCGTGTGTTTTCGAAAATTTCTCTCCACCGAATAAAAAGGGGAATGTTTGGATAAATCAACCAAACATTTTTCAGAGTTTGTAAAACTTTTGGTCCATCCAAAAAGCTCAAGAATATTTCAAAATGTTTCTTTGAACCATGCAAGTTATAGCCCCTTGCACCATGGAGTTAAAAAAAAACTCCATGGTTGCATGACAAAAGTCAAAGGCTATATGGTTCTTATCATAAACATCTTGAGCAAAATAAAGGACCAATGTTTTCAAAACCCCTTCCACAAGTGTGAGTTCATTTTCTCCCCCTCCATCACATCATTTCCTATGACCAAAATACAAGGAGTTGCTATGTTGATTGAGACTCATTCTTTAGCTTTACAATATATGCATGACATTTGTGCATTCCTTACCAAGCTCCACATACAAAGCCCCAATTTGGTAGAAGGTAGGATGAGTGAAGCTTGTAGGAATAGACTCACACTGGCTGGTAAGAAAAGTGCCGCCAAAAACGAAGGAGAATTTTTGCACCTTACCTTGCAGCACATAAAAACACTGGATGCATACCTGCTAGAATTGTTTACTTGTCCAAAAAGTGCCGTTCTAAGTCTTCAATGCTGCATGACAAGGTGTATCATATAAGCCCCACGATTTTTTTTTGCAACACTCATGAATATTTTGTGCTCTCGTAAACTTACCACTGTTTAGGGAGTATGTTGTTGCATCTTTATTACCCATGAGGCGCTTCTTTGTAACTCCTGATCCGCCGGTACCTTGAGTTGAGTTTGCTCGGGACGAGCAAAGTTTAAACTTGGGGAGGTTGTTGGCGGTCGTTAAATCATGTTTCGACCGCCACCCTACCAGTAAATAAAAGCATAACACCAAGATTTTGAGCATAGTAGATAGGAATAACACTAATCCACAAGTTTTGGTGAATATTTGGATGCAGGAGTGAATAATAGAGGAAAGTAGGCCCTGCCAGGGAAATTCCCTGGCCGGCCGGCCCCACCTGGTGGCCGCAGGCCTCGGGCTTCCTCCAATGGGCTGGAAACTGGTCCATAACGTACAATTCGAGGCCAGCCCAGCAGATTTGCACCGCTATTCTAGAAGGTGGGCCATTTGAGCCTTAACTTGGCCCCCACTGCAATTCTGCTGGCCCCAACAAGTAGCCGACCTTCAGACCGCCATCAGGGAGTGATCTGGAGCGTCCAGGAGCAAGACGGTGGCGAACCGCCACAGGGGACGGCCGACCGGCCACCCCCCTAGGCCGGCCGGCCTACTTTGGTGCCACCGCCTCTCCAGCTTCGGCCAGGGAGTCCCCACCGCCATGGAGAAGCTATAAATAGGACCCCCCGGCCTCAGAAGCAACTCGCACCTCACACTTCATCCAAGTGTTTCATTTTCTTGTTTAGTAGTAGCTTTGGGAGTTAGTGTAGAGTAGAGTAGAGTGAGAGCTCTCTCGGGCTTTCAGAGTCTTCTCGGAGTCTTGGTATAGTTCTTTGTATCCTTACTCTTGAGATATTATTTTATTTAATATAATTATATTTAGTTTTATCTTATTTATTTCTTTTAGTAGTTCTTTTCTATTTAGTTTATTTATTCTGTTAAGTAAGTGCTCGTAGAAGTCTTGTTGTGGGATTCGTGATTGTTGGAGTAGTCAAGTACAAGAGAGTGCGTTCGTCGGAGATGAGTCGAGTGAAATCTGTGCTTGTCCATTCTTATATAGGGCTGCTCCGTTAATCAAGAGTAGTTCCTCTAGGCGGGTTGTAAGCATGGCGGTTAGAGCTTGGCCTATGCACGTTTGGCACCCAACCCCACGGAGGATGGCAGCCGCGAGTGTATGTGACAGCTGCACCGGTCTCTGTAATCCACCATGTCCGGGTTGGACTCAGCAGGGTCTTAACTATAGCATACGATTCCCT
Organism: Eragrostis nindensis; assembly: GCA_012490785.1. Classification (NCBI taxonomy): domain Eukaryota; kingdom Viridiplantae; phylum Streptophyta; class Magnoliopsida; order Poales; family Poaceae; genus Eragrostis; species Eragrostis nindensis. Next base: position 103,719 of record JAAXCT010001346.1, on the reverse strand, counting down.
AGGTTTGAACTAGCATCATCGGTTAACCTAGCACATGTGTGCCCCGAAACGACATGACTTGTATGTGTATGAACTTAGCTAGAGTAGATAATCTTGTAGACTTGACTGCTAGGAAGAGTAAATAATAGATAAACATTGTTGGCGGTCGGTAAACCATGATTTGACCGCCACCCTACCGGTAAATAAATGCATAACACCAAGATTTTGTGCATAGTAGTTAGGAATAATGCTACTCCACAAGTTTTGGTGAATATTTGGATGCAGGAGTGGATAATGGAGAAAAGTGGGCCCAGCCAGGGAATTTCCCTGGCCGGCCGGCCCCACCATAGGCCGGCCGGCCCCATCTGGTGGCTGCAGGCCCCAGGCTCCCTCCAGTGGGCTAGAAACTAATTAACCACGTACAATTCAGGACCAGCCCAGCAGAATTCCACCGTCATTCTAGAAGGTGGGCCATTTGGGCCTTTACTTGGCCCTCACTTCAATTCTGCCGACCCCAGCAACTAGCCGACCTTCAGATCGCCTTCAGGGAGTGATCTGGAGCGTTGAGGCAGAAGTCGGTGGCAAACCGCCACAAGGGACGGCCGGCCGGCCGGCTTTGGCGGCGCCGCCTCTCCAAAGTCGGCAGACGTGCTTCCACCGCCTTGGAGACCTATAAAATGGACCCCTCGGCCTCCGAAGCAATTCGCACCATCACACTTCATCCAAGTGTTCATTAGTTTAGTTTAGTAGTAGCTTTGGGAGTTAGAGTAGAGTAGAGTAGAGTGAGAGCTCTCTCGGGCTTCCGGAGTATTCTCGGAGTTCGGTATAGTTCTTTGTATCCTTACTCTTTTGAGATATTATTTTATTCAATAATTAGTTTTATCTTTATTTATTTCTTTTAGTAATTCTTTTCTATTTAGTTTATTTATTCTGTTAAGTAAGTGCTCGTAGAAGTCTTGTTGTGGGATTCGTGATTGTTGGAGTACGCAAGTACGAGAGAGTGCCTTCGTCGAGATGATGTCGTGTGAAATCTGTGCTTGTTTATTCTTAGATAGGACTGCTCCGTTGATCAAGAGTAGTTCCTCTAGGCGGGTTGTAAGCGTGGCGCTTAGATCTTGGCCTATGCACGTTTGGCACCCAGCCCCACGGAGGATGGTAGCCGTGAGTGTATGTGACAGCTGCACCGGTCTCTGTAATCCACCACGTCCGGGTTGGACTCAGCAGGGTCTTAATTATAGCATACGGTTCCCTAGGTTTGAACTAGCATCATCGGTTGACCTAGCACGTGTGTGCCCCGAAACGACATGACTTGTATGTGTGTGATCTTAACTAGAGTAGATAACCTTTGTAGATTAGACTACTAGAAAGAGTAAATACTAGGTAAACATACAGGTAGCCTTAGCTCTATCTCGTTGCTCTCCCAAATGTATACTATAGTTTTTCTTTTATTACCTTGGATTTGAGGATGTGTGTGCCACCCATATATATCATGCCTATCTTACCCCCGTCTCAAGTATAGTTGATATATTATGTCTTTCTCCAAATTTTCCAGTGCATTGCTACTGTTCAGCTCCCTTTTGCTCTACTTCCCTGCGGAAATATAAATACGATAACCCTGGAATACTCCAAGGTGAAATGCTACATTGGTGATCCGTGCGCTTGCGGAATTAATGAATTTAATTTTATCGCATAAGAACCGCCAACAAGCACTTCTGGCGCCGTTGCCGGGGAAGTAGCGGCTAGGAAACTGAATAAATGCATTGAAGTTTGTGAGAAGAATAATTATCACTTACTTTTGCGGGCTTACCCTTGTCCTGTCTTTCTTTGTTGTGGAAATTTGAAACAGGACGTTTCGACCTACCCGAAAACTTCCACCCAGATTCGGAACAGTTCTTGAGAAAGGTGAGGGCCAGGCTTACCCCTCCTCCCACCCACGCTCGATCGAAAGTTCTGGCTCTTGAAGGATCCCTTCCGACGACTGTCGAGCACCCTCCATCTTCATCAACGAACAACAACATGGGTGATCCAGTCGAGAAGACGATCAACGATTTCTCCGCGCCAACTACGGAGAACATCCGCGTGGGTCCCAACCCACGCATCACCAACAAGGACTACGAGCTCAAGCCAGCCTTGATCAACATGATCTTGGCCAGTCCTTTCTGTGGGAAGCCGTCGGAGGATGCAAATGCTCACCTCCAAAGGTTCCTGATGACGTGCAACACCTTCGTCATAAAGGATGCACCTCAGGACACCATCCGACTACAGCTTTTCCCATTCTCTCTGTTGGGGAAGGCTCTCCAGTGGTTCTACGCGAACCAAGAGTCCCTCGACACGTGGACGGCATGCTCCAATGCCTTCCTCGCCAAGTTCTTCCCGCCGGGTAAGACGACTGCCCTGCGGAACAAGATATCGGGCTTCCAACAGCTCGCAGAAGAGTCGACCGCGGAAGCCTGGGACAGGATGCAGGAGTTTCTACCACGGTTTGAGGCCGTCCGCTCGAGAGCACCTCGACGCCGCAGCAGGCGGCTCTTTCTTCTCTCTTAGCGTGAAGAACGCTAAGAAGTTGATTGAGAAGGTGGCGGCCAACCAGACTCATGGTGAACGCCAAGCGGCGAGCACCAAGACCCGTGGAGTGCACCAAGTGGAGACGATGGACATGCTCGCCATCAAGCTAGATCAGCTACTCCGCAAGGTGGAGTCTCCGCAGGACCTGCAAGCTGCGGACTCCCGCATAACTTGTGAAGAGTGCGGCAACACAGGGCATATGGGCAGCAATTGCCCGAATGCGAGAGAGGAATGCAATTTCCTCAACAATGGCAATGGGTGCCGCTCCCAGAACAACTACGGCTGGAATTCCAGGCCCGACCTCTCCTTCAACAAAAATCAGGGAGGTAACAATGATAATCTTTCCCGCTTTGAGCCCTCTATCAAGGATCTAGTTCTCGGCCAGGTCAAGATTAATGATAGCATCAGTAAGAAGTTTCTTACTACCGACAAGGCTTTAGAGAGCATAGATGCCAAGCTAGAGTCCTTCAGCACTGCTCTGCAGAATCAGCTAAGCCATAACAAAATGCTAGAAACGCAAATTGCGCAAATAGCTTCAGCTTTCAGTCTCCTCGTGCGGGTAAACTTCCTGGGCAACCAGAAGTTAGCCCCAAGGAGAGCGTAAATGAAATAACCATCAGGTGTGAAGAGAGCGACGTGGAGACCGCGCTTCCCAAGGATGTGATCCGAAAAGACCCTGGATGGCCAACCATTCCGTGTTTGGTCAATGACCGGTGTTTTGCTCGGGCACTATGTGACTTGGGGGCGAGCGTGAGCATCATGCCAAAAGCAATGTACGATGGGTTAAATCACCCATTGTCCCCAACGATCATGAAGCTCCAGCTTGCAGACGGGTCACTTCGCCTGCCCTTGGGGATTGTCGAAGAAGTCCCCGTACAGATCAGAAATCTCTTCGTCCCCGTCGATTTCGTTGTGCTCGACATGGAAGTGGATGTCAAGACCCCTCTCATCCTCGGGAGGCCGTTCTTGAGCACCACCAACGCCAACATCGACGTGGGGGCGGGAGAAATCCACTTGGACTTCAACGGCAGGGAAGAGACGTTCAGCTTCAAGCCTAAGGTTGAACAATGCAAGCAAGTGAGGGTCATATATGGAAAGGACCCAAGGAGAGTGGAGAAGATTGAGATTACTCCACCCATGCCACAGCCAGACAAGCTTATTGCATACATGAGAGACTATCTGGAAGAGAGAATGCAAGAAGGCTAGCAAAATATTGGAGGACTCCAAGGAGGATGCCTCAGCCGCCAAACACACCTCAAGCCCCTCTTACTCCTCCCCCGCAAGAAGGAGTAGGCGAGTCACAATCGCCTAAGAAGAGGAGAGCGAGGCGCTCAAGAAAGAAGAAGGCAGCTACGGTATCGACCGATGAGAGTACAACGAAGGCGCCAAATAAAGAAAAGGTCGCCGCCACAAGTACAAAGAAGACAACTAAAGTGTGGCGGAAGAAAGAAGGAACCTCTACCTCGCCAGATTCTCCAGCGAGCGAGGTCCAAACAAGTTGAAGACATGGAGAGCGTCTAGCTCAAAGACGTAAAAATGAGAGCCCTCCGATTGGGGAGGCCATCCCAATCGTTATCCTAGCTAGGCCTAACACTTGTTCTCTTTTTTCATAAACTATAAAAACAAAATAAAAATATGAAAAATTAAAAACAACAAAAATAATAGGATTCCCGGCGATGCTCATTAGGGGCTAGCCACTTGTATTATCCTCACTCTTTTTTGCAGGTCAAGAAGGAGGAGGAAGAGCCTGAATCAAGCTTAAGTCTTGCAAAGACTCAAGCTTGGGGAGGGCCCCCAGGTGAAAAGGAGTTCAATACAAGCTCGAGTCTTGCAAAGACTCAAGCTTGGGGAGGACCCCCAGGTAAGTATTTCTAACTTCCTTAATAAATAAATAAACTCCCTGTTTCGAATAAATGCTAGAATCTTGGTGTTATGCTACGCTTAAGGAAAATGATGATCGAGTTACAAATTAGATTCCCATGTGTCGCATAGATGCAACTTCTACTCCCGACATATGTGATATTTTTATTTGAGCATGATCACATCATGAGTATTGCTTATTTCCGTGGGTTGCATTTGTCACACCAAGCCTGAGCATTGTGGATTGTGATATGGCATGATTAGGACTTGTGGCAATCTCTTAGTATGGTTTCATCCAGAGATGTTTTTCTTGAATTGCTGCAAGTACCTAAAACCCTTCTGTTTTGGCACACTTCTCTTAGTGTGAGGATTTATTTACCTACCAGAGCCATATCATAATATTCGAAACAGCCCCACTCATAGCCATTTGCTTATGTATTGAGTTTTGTTAAGGTTTGATGTACTCTTGAAACTAAGCACTCCTAATTTTGGTCATAATTCCTTCGCGTGTGTTTTCGAAAATTTCTTTCCACCAAATAAAAAGGGGAATGTTTGGATAAATCAACCAAACATTTTTCAGAGTTTGCAAAACTTTTGGTCCATCCAAAAAGCTCAAGAATATTTCAAAATGTTTCCTTTGAACCATGCAAAAATTATGGCCCTTTGCACCATGGAGTAGTCAAAAAAAAAACTCTATGGTTGCATGACAAAAGTCAATGGCTATATGGTTCTTATCATAAAAATCTTGAGCAAAATAAAGGACCAATGTTTTCAAAACCCCCTTCCACAAGTGTGAGTCCATTTTCTCCCCCTGCATCACATCATCTCTTATGACCAAAATAAATGAAGTTGCTATGTTGATTGAGACTCATTCTTTAGCTTTACAATATATGCATGGCACTTGTGCGTTCCATACCAAGCTCCACATACAAAGCCTCATTTGGTAGAAGGTAGGATGAGTGAAGCTTGTAGGAATAAGACTCACATCGGAGTGGTAAGAGAAGTGCCACCCAAAAAAACGAAGGAGAATTTTTACACCTTACCTTGCAGCACATAAAAACTCTGGATGCATACCTGCTAGAATTGTTTACTTGTCCAAAAGTGTCGTTCTAGTCTTCAATGCTGCATGACAAGGTGTGACATATAAGCCTCACGTTTTTTGCAATACTCATGAATATTTTGTGCTCTCGTAAACTTACCGGGAGTATGTTGTCACCCGGAATCCACAATCACCCCGGGATACTAAAACCAACACAAACAACCTCCTGCCAAAATATAGAAAATTCGGCAACATCTCCTTTGTAAATATAAGCAACGCGGAAGAAAAACATGTATAAACAGATAGATCATTAAGACATCACACTATCAAACAAATAACCTTAGCAAGAATGAATGAATAAGGACTTTAAGTTTAACCGTCACTCCACATCAAAGATTAATCTCCGACACTTAAGTACCAAACATTCTTTACTACTAAACATAGTGCAAAACTCTAAATAAGGTGAAGTGAATGACGTGCAGCTACTCCCCATCCCGTCGTGCAACTCATCAAGTACCTGGAAAGATTAAAGCAAGAGTGAGATGAAACATCTCAGCAAGCAAATTGCTTTGACCAGCTATTTAAACCACAAGTTGAATTAAACAACAATTTAAGGCAATCCACATATAAGACATCAATATAAAGAAAAATAATAGACCTCCATGAATCATAAATACCTTCTCCACAATTATCAATTAAACAACTCAATAGAGTATATAAGATCAACTTCTTTTCCACAATAACATGTATATGTTATTAACTTCAATGAGTGCATATAAATGCAATGCAAATGTCTCCTGCCTGCATACCCAACAAGGTATGGAGCTGCATCCCATGATGCTGTACCGGTACGGTCGTGACCATAGGTCAACGACATAACTTCCAATGCATATGAATGATGCAAATGCACATGGCATGCTGCAATACTCCTCGACACCATATTCCAATATCTTCAAGAATGAAGATTAACCACATAAACATGCTAGAATAATAACAATAACGCAAATAACAATAGGTCTCCGTTAAGCATGCACTAAAAGAAATAATTATCACATTCTCATATTAACATTTATTCATATGGTTCTGAAATTTAAAGTGTAGGTGATGAAAATAACAAGCCAAAACTGTAGCAAACCACCGCTACATTTACTTGCATCCGACGATGATAACCGACAAGCTTCAAGTGTGATTTGGAGGAACACCACCTATCCACAATCACATCTCAGTACATGAACTCAAAATCGAAGCATAGTTACTGAATTTAAAACGTCCTAATCGAAACCCCACCCACAATCAAGAGAACCGCACACAAACATTCTTCCAACAGGAGCAGTACTGCTTCTCTTTTTCGTATCTTTTTTTTCTACAACATAAAACATAGCAAATAAATATATATTTGGAAACTACAGACCAAGGGCTACAACTTTGGTATTCATCATATAATTAAATTTCGATGTTTACTATTCTTAATCGTGCCCACAAGATGACAGACATAGTCTGCCAACAGTTGTCAGTCCGCTGATTTTAAAAATCAATATCTCCCAAACCGCTTATCCAAATCAAGAGAATAAGTACTTCATGGAAAGAGCATACAAATCACTACAAAAACCTAGTTCACATCCTGGAGAAAATCGGCCTCTAAGTCCATTGAAAACGACGCCCAAAACTGAACCTCGCAACTGAAACTGTACAGTTTCAGACTGAAGTTGAGATCTACAACTTTTCTTATTGTCGGATTTCCAAATTCGGAAGTTAAGATCACCAAAAGTTGGATCGAACAGCTACTGCTCAATCAATGGACAGAAACAAAGAACCCTAGCACAGCCTGTGCGTAACCTGTGCGTATAACGGGGAAACGAGTTTTACCTATGGTCAGCCACGACCTTTTCCTTCACCTCTGCAGTGCCCTCTCCAAGGTTGTGCCGCAATAATCTACGGCTCCGCGAAAGGGAAGGGCATGAAACACATCAGCGGGGAGGGTAGGAGAAAGAGAAGAGGCCACGCATCCAGTGACGGACCCAGCAATTGAAACTTGGGTATTCCCAAGCCATTCAGCCAAGCAAATAAATGGAAAATCATGCACCATTGGTTGGCATGGGCCCATCGCAATGTATCTCCTTATCACTGAATTAGTGGAATTCCGATCAGTGACAATGGGAAACCTTTTTCCAGGATCATGACCAAGATAATCCAAATCATAAGTAGCCTCATCACTTGATTCATCGTCCGATTCATCAATTTCACTAGAAGGGGGCAAAGAAATTGGTTCATCGCTGGTTGTAACCTATGCATCTCAAAGTCTCTGGTTCCTCTGCTACCTCATTTGAGCGAAGCCATCTTTATTCGCGGTCAAAATAGCAAATCTCTCCTCTGGTTTCATTGCTACCAGCTACCTCTGGTTCATGGCTTGCTACTGTCTCAACATCATTTCTTGATATCCCCAATTCGGTCATTGCAACATCAGTCTGCAGCTGCATTTCAACTGAAGGGGAATCAGTCTGAACTTGTGCTTGACTCTCTGCGGTAACCAGCTCTGGAGTCGATGAGGAAACAACATTTTGTTTCTTTGTAGCTCTTGCCCAAATAGATTTCAAATCAGGATTTGATTTCTTCTTCATCTCAGAGCTATACCATGGAACAAGAATTAACAAACTGTTGGTGCAACAAACTAAGAAATCTTAAAAATCAAACAAAGCAACAAAGAAATCTCAGAGCTATAGCATAGAAGTCAGGCCAGGTTCGGGTGCTCGGCCCTGGTCGGAGCTTCGCCGCTGCCTTGTGGCCGGGCCGTGTGGGACGGGGAGGCCGCATGGCCCGTGGGAGGCGGAGGGAAGAGGTGGCGTGGGGGGCGGAGGTAGGAGGCGGCGCGACGGACGGGAAGGGCCGCCGCCGCCTAGCATTCGAACGGTGAGCGTGTGCGCCGTCGTCGTCTTCGTTTCGTCTTGCAGTAGCGCGAGCAGGGAAGATGAAGCAACACATCAGGTTGGACTGCGCACACAGTCCTTGTTTGATCTTTTTGCACAAAGCCCCAGCAAAGTTCTCAATTTTGTTTCCAGTTTTTTCTTGTACACAACAAAAGAACTTTACCTAGTAAAATATTTTGCCACATTGTTGGGTATTCCTGAGAATACCCAAGCAACAGGTTAGGTCCGTCACTGCACGCATCTCGTTTTACTAGAGAGGAAGTAGATCGACCAACCTTCAAAGGAGATCACTCCGCACAGCAGACAGCCGGCAACAAGCTGCAGCGCCGCCGTAATTTTTCTTCGTATGGTCGACTGGAGACCGAAGGGAGGAGAGGACTAGGGTTGGCTGGTTTTTTTTTTCAGATGTTGGACTCGAGTTGGGCTGCGAACTCACTAAATCCCAATAGGACCAGCTTTTTTTTTTATTCTGGGCGTTACATTCTACCCCCCTTAAAAAGAATTCGTCCTCGAATTCGACCGCTTCTACAACAAAAACCAACGGAGAGGTAAACGAAACAAAAACCGCCTAAACTCAGCGGTCTCAAAAAGATCATGATACTTCTTTCCGCACTTGCACCTCAAGCTCCCAAATAGCTTCACGCTCGGACTGATTGGTCCATAGGACTCTCACATACTTAATGGTTCATCTTCTCATAACACGGTCTAATGATTCTAAGATACACACTGAGCGACACTCAACCGTCAAGTCCTGTTCCACATGAATTGGCTCTAAGTCGATCTTATGTTCTGGATCCCGCAAGTATTTCCTCAACATAGATACATGGAAGACATTATGTACTTCTCTCATAGACTTCGACAACTGCAATCGATAAGCCAAACTGCCAACTCGGGTGATGATATCAAATGGTCCAATATACCTCGGACTAAGCTTTCTAGTAGTACTACTCTGAGAAGAACCTGATCATCCACTGCAAACTCGAGGTCTCGCCTCCTAACATCTGCATAGCTGTTCTGGCGACTTTGAGCAGCCAACATATTCTGACGTATCTCTTGTACCTTCTCAAACGTTTGTCGAATCCAATCTGGACCAACCAAGGACTTAAGTTTCCCAACGCAACGGAGAAACACATCTTCTGCCATACAAAGCCTCAAATGGTGTCATCTTGATACTAGCCTGATAGCTGTTATTATAAGCAAACTCAACCAATGCTAGATGATCCTCCCAACTGCCCTTTCAAGAAAGGACACAAGCATGCAACATATCCTCTAGGGTCTGAATATATTGTCCGCTCTGACTGACCATCAGTCTATGGGTGAAAAAGCAACACTTAGAGAAAGCTTGGACCCAAAGCACTATGCAAGCTCTGCCAAAACTTGGACACAAACTTGGAGTCTCGATCTGAAATGATAGACTTAGGAACACCATGAAGCCTCACCACTTCCTTCATATACAAAGGAACTAACTCCTCAGCTAAATTAGTCGTCTTCATTGAAATGAAGTGCGCCGACTTAGTAAGTCGGTCAACTACAACCCAAATAGCATCTTTACCTCGAGGAGAGCGAGGTAAACCAACCACGAAGTCCATAGTGATACGTTCCCATTTCCATTCTGGAATTTCCAATGGCTTCAATAAACCTGCAGGCCTCTTATGCTCAGCCGTCACCTGCTGGCATACACCACAAGCTGCCACATACTTAGCAATATCAATCTTCATCCTCTTCCACCAGAAACTCTGCTTCAAATCTCGATACATCTAGGTCTCACCAGGATGAACAGTATAAGGAGTACGATGAGCCTCTCTCAAGATACTCTGAAACGGACAATATCATTCTCATCAATGCTGAACTCCCGAGGTCTGCCATCTGCAATCCTCTTTCGAACCTCTTGGATCAAGCGATCATGCTGTTGTGCCTCACGCACCCGCTCAAGTAGTGATGACTGAATAAGCATCTAGGTCTCCTCTCTAGCCGTGCCTGCATAGCAGAAAGAGACACCCATACGCTCCAAATAAGCAATCAAAGGCATTGCCACTTTAGGAACATCACTCCTACTAAAAAGCATCTGCAACCACATTTTCCTTCCCAGGATGATATTGGATCGTAAGATCATAATCCTTTATCAGCTCAAGCCATTTGCGCTGCCTCAAATTCAGGGTGAAGATATATTTGAGACTCTTGTGATCAGTATAAATATCACAAGACTTCACAGCAACACCACAGCAGCCAACTCAAGATCGTGGGTAGGATAATTCCTCTCATGCTTCTCCAACTGCCTAGAGTAATAAGCAATTACCTTACCATCCTACACCAACACACAGCCCAAACCAATACGGGAAGCATCCGTATACACCGTGAAGCGCTTGTCATTCTCAGGCAAAGCTAGAATAGGAGCATTAGCAATTTATTCTTCAAAGTCTGGAAACGGACCTGCCCATGCAAAAAGAACACCTTCTCAATGAGTCTTGTCATCGGCTTTGCAATGCTATAGAAATCCTGCACAAAGTGCCGATAAAGCCAGCCAAAACCAAGAAACTATGAATCTCTGTGACACTAGTAGGTCTCTCCCACTCAACAATCGAAGCAGCATTCTCTGAATCCACTGACCAAGGAAAGTCACTTCAGAATGCCAAAATGGACACTTATTCAGTTTGCTATAAAACTGTTTCTTCCGAAGGGCATCTAGAACAAGATTGAGATGTCGCTCATGCTCTCCCTCTGACTTGGAGTAGATCAAGATATCATTAATGAAAACAACAACAAAGTCGTTCAATTATTAATGCAACATCATGTTCATGGTTGCGATAAAAGCGATAGGAGCATTTGGTAGTTCAAAGACCTAACCATATACTCGTCTTCTCAATATCCTCCTCATATATCCTCAATTGATAATAAATACAATTCAAAACCATGGTAGAAAACACCGTTGCACTGCAATCCTTCTTCACCACAAATATCACTAGAAAAAACAAGGTGAGGTCTGACGAAGCCCTCTCTAAGATCCTCTAACTTCTTCTTTAACTTGGCCTGATCCACTAGAGAGGATACTAAAACCAATGCGTTGTAGGGAGTTGCATCATTTATAGGGGTATATCTGAAGGTTATTATTAAATACATCGTTTATGGCCCTATAAGCACATCATCGGCCTGACATGAGGAAATCCCCCGACACAAGCCCCAACAAAAGTGAACAAGGTCTCCTCGGAGGAAAACCCACGATAAGACCACAGCAGTTCAAGACTTCACTCAACCATAAAAAAAAAGAAAAATCAGACTAGACTCTAAAGTTTGATAGAAGTAACCAGACTTAGCATACATCCCACATTAAAATTCTCTTCAGCAGCAAACATCTTATACAGAATGCCTTCGGTCATTAGGCTAGAGAACTATAGGAATAATTCCATATAATGGCCACGTATAGCCTTTTTTTTTCCACCGGCTAGAAAACAAGGCAAGAAAGATAACTTGCAAAAACAAACATGAGAAGAGCTTCTATGAAACCACATGCATCTTCATCTTGACTTAAATTCACAAGCTCACAGCACGGCATATCTGAATTGTTACAAGAACTGATAGCTAGTACAACCTTATAAACGACAACGCTCCACAAGTATTGCATTGACATGCATAGCTACTTCTACATAGTGTGTTAGCCCCAACTTCTAGAGCACGCCGAAAGATCCTCATGCTAACTTAGACCCACTTGCATCAATAAAGTAGCGATAAAGCCCCTAAAAACAAAGCACTTCTGAGAAATAACAACAATTGTTCAACCTCTAGAAGGAAATAGTTTGAAAATTGAAGAGCAATTTAGAAATACCAATATTCGAATTCAACACTAACGACAAACGACAGCAAACCCTCGAATTCAACACCAGCTGCAAAACAGCTCCAAGACACTTCCCAAAAACGAACAACACGTCAACTCACGAAACTACATGCAGATATTATTCTCATACAAAGGTAAAGATCCCACACTTAACTAAGGATAGGCCGAAACATAGCCACTTTGGGTATAGAGGACAAGGCACACAACGATCAGCACACCCGATATGCAAAGAACAAATAATTAGGGTGTACGGCATGGTGGCCAATCCATCCGTCACTCAACCATTTGCTTATTTGCTTTGAATATGGGTGGTTGGATCGTAACCGTAACACTGGGGCAACCTCACAAGCAATGCAGACAAGGTATCATGGGGACCCTCCACTAAACCCACCTGCATTGTTTATTAAAAAAAAACTTTGCTCTAAAGGCTTCCAAAGCTTGCTAGGTCTAAAGTACCACATATCCCTCAATACTAGGCTCAAACATCAAATAAGTACAACACCTTATGGGTGCACCAAAGATAAAAAGCACGAAGAAAGGCATACAAACATATACAAGTAAAGTTATAAGTAAATTCAGTAATTAACAATAACAACAAGATACAATGCACCAATACATATAAGTAAATATAGTAGATATCACTAAGAAACAATCCATTGTCAAATAGTAAGCAAGATATCCAAACCCATACCCTTCCTATGTGTGCAAGTGTGTCAATTTAAATCTTATATTACTTAGAATCTAAACCTAAGCTCTGATTACCAACTGTAACCCCCAGAATCCACAATCACCCCGGGATACTAAAACCAACACAAACAACCTCCTGCCAAAAATATAGAAAATTCGGCAACATCTCCTTTGTAAATATAAGCAACGCGGAAGAAAAATATGTATAAACAGATAGATCATTAAGACATCACACTATCAAACAAATAACCTTAGCAAGAATGAATGAATAAGGACTTTAAGTTTAACCATCACTCCACATCAAAGATTAATCTCCAACACTTAAAGACCAAACATTCTTTACTACTAAACATAGTGCAAAACTCTAAACAAGGTGAAGTGAATGACGTGCAGCTACTCCCCATCCCGTCATGCAACTCATCAAGTACCTGGAAAGATTAAAGCCAGAGTGAGATGAAACATCTCAGCAAGCAAATTGCTTTGACCAGCTATTTAAACCACAAGTTGAATTAAACAACAATTTAAGGCAATCCACATATAAGACATCAATATAAAGAAAAATAATAGACCTCCATGAATCATAAATACCTTCTCCACAATTATCAATTAAACAACTCAATAGAGTATATAAGATCAACTTCTTTTCCACAATAACATGTATATGTTATTAACTTCAATGAGTGCATATGAATGCAATGCAAATGTCTCCTGCCTGCATACCCAACAAGGTATGGAGCTGCATCCCATGATGCTGTACCGGTACGGTCGTGACCATAGGTCAACGACATAACTTCCAATGCATATGAATGATGCAAATGCACATGGCATGCTGCAATACTCCTCGACACCATATTCCAATATCTTCAGGAATGAAGATTAACCACATAAACATGCTAGAATAATAACAATAACGCAAATAACAATAGGTCTCCGTTAAGCATGCACTAAAAGAAATAATTATCACATTCTCATATTAACATTTATTCATATGGTTCTGAAATTTAAAGTGTAGGTGATGAAAATAACAAGCCAAAACTGTAGCAAACCACCGCTACATTTACTTGCCTCCGACGATGATAACCGACAAGCTTCAAGTGTGATTTGGAGGAACACCACCTATCCACAATCACATCTCAGTATATGAACTCAAATCGAAGCATAGTTACTGAATTTAAAACGTCCTAATCGAAACCCCACCCACAATCAAGAGAACCGCACACAAACATTCTTCCAACAGGAGCAGTACTGCTTCTCTTTTTCGTATCTTTTTTTTCTACAACATAAAACATAGCAAATAAATATATATTTGGAAACTACAGACCAAGGGCTACAACTTTGGTATTCATCATATAATTAAATTTCGACGTTTACTATTCTTAATCGTGCCCACAAGATGACAGACATAGTCTGCCGACAGTTGTCAGTCCGCTGATTTTAAAAATCAATATCTCCCAAACCGCTTATCCAAATCAAGAGAATAAGTACTTCATGGAAAGAGCATACAAATCACTACAAAAACCTAGTTCACATCCTGGAGAAAATCGGCCTCTAAGTCCATTGAAAACGACGCCCAAAACTGAACCTCGCAACTGAAACTGTACAGTTTCAGACTGAACCTCGTGAATGACAGAATATTCAGAGGACCATAACTTCTGTTTTACTCAACGAAAAAATGTGAATAAGCACTCGTTGGAAAGATCTACAACTTTTCTTATTGTCGGATTTCCAAATTCGGAAGTTAAGATCACCAAAAGTTGGATCGAACAGCTACTGCCCAATCAATGGACAGAAACAAAGAACCCTAGCACAGCCTGTGCGTATAACCTGTGCGTATAACGGGGAAACGAGTTTTACCTATGGTCCGCCACGACCTTTTCCTTCACCTCTGCAGTGCCCTCTCCAAGGTTGTGCCGCAATAATCTACGGCTCCGCGAAAGGGAAGGGCATGAAACACATCAGCGGGGAGGGTAGGAGAAAGAGAAGAGGCCACGCATCTCGTTTTACTAGAGAGGAAGGAGATCGACCAACCTTCAAAGGAGATCACTCCGCACAGCAGACAGCCGGCAACAAGCTGCAGCGCCGCCGTAATTTTTCTTCGTATGGTCGACTGGAGACCGAAGGGAGGAGAGGACTAGGTTGGCTGGTTTTTTTTTTTTTTCTGATGTTGGACTCGAGTTGGGCTGCGAACTCACTAAAGCCCAATACGACGGGCTTGTTTTTTTTCTTTTATTTTTTATTCTGGGCGTTACAGTCTACCCCCCTTAAAAAGAATTCGTCCTCGAATTCGGCCGCTTCTACAACAAAAACCAACGGAGAGGTAAATGAAACAAAAACCGCCTAAACTCAGCGGTCTCAAAAAGATCATGATACTTCTTTCCGCACTTGCACCTCAAGCTCCCAAATAGCTTCACGCTCGGACTGATTGGTCCATAGGACTCTCACATACTTAATGGTTCTTCTTCTCATAACACGGTCTGATGATTCTAAGATACGCACTGAGCGACACTCAACCGTCAAGTCCTGTTCCACATGAATCGGCTCTAAGTCGATCTTATGTTCTGGATCCCGCAAGTACTTCCTCAACATAGATACATGGAAGACATTATGTACTTCTCTCATAGACTCCGACAACTGCAATCAATAAGCCAAACTGCCAACTCGGGTGATGATATCAAAAGGTCCAATATACCTCGGACTAAGCTTTCTAGTAGTACCAAACCGCACAATGCCTTCGTAGGCGATACTCTGAGAAGAACCTGATCATCCACTGCAAACTCGAGGTCTCGCCTAACATCTGCATAGCTGTTCTGGCGACTTTGAGCAGCCAACATATTCTGACGTATCTCTTGTACCTTCTCAAACGTCTGTCGAATCCAATCTGGACCAACCAGGGACCTAAGTTTCCCAACGCAACGGGGAAACACATCTTCTGCCATACAAAGCCTCAAATGGTGTCATCTTGATACTAGCCTGATAGCTGTTATTATAAGCAAACTCAACCAATGCTAGATGATCCTCCCAACTGCCCTTTCGAGAAAGGACACAAGCATGCAACATATCCTCTAGGGTCTGAATATATAGTCCGCTCTGACTGACCATCAGTCTATGGGTGAAAAAGCAACACTTAGAGAAAGCTTGGACCCAAAGCACTATGCAAGCTCTGCCAAAACTTGGACACAAACTTGGAGTCTCGATCTGAAATGATAGACTTAGGAACACCATGAAGCCTCACCACTTCCTTCATATACAAAGGAACTAACTCCTCAGCTAAATTAGTCGTCTTCATTGAAATGAAGTGCGCCGACTTAGTAAGTCGGTCAACTACAACCCAAATAGCATCTTTACCTCGAGGAGAGCGAGGTAAACCAACCACGAAGTCCATAGTGATATGTTCCCACTTCCATTCTGGAATTTCCAATGGCTTCAATAAACCTGCAGGCCTCTTATGCTCAGCCGTCACTTGCTGGCATACACCACAAGCTGCCACATACTTAGCAATATCAATCTTCATCCTCTTCCACCAGAAACTCTGCTTCAATCTCGATACATCTAGGTCTCACCAGGATGAACAGTATAAGGAGTACGATGAGCCTCTCTCAAGATACTCTGAAACGGACAATATCATTCTCATCAATGCTGAACTCCCGAGGTCTGCCATCTGCAATCCTCTTTCGAACCTCTTGGATCAAGCGATCATGCTGTTGTGCCTCACGCACCCGCTCAAGTAGTGATGACTGAATAAGCATCTAGTTCTCCTCTCTAGCCGTGCCTGCATAGCAGAAAGAGACACCCATACGCTCCAAATAAGCAATCAAAGGCATTGCCACTTTAGGAACATCACTCCTACTAAAAAGCATCTGCAACCACATTTTCCTTCCCAGGATGATATTGGATCGTAAGATCATAATCCAGGCAATCAATAATCAAAACCATTCATCCACATATTCAACCATACTTCGATAATACATAGTGCAAGATACATCACCATCTAGTTGGCCTACCTCGATGGATCACCTCTTTAGCACCGATGGTTCTTGATCAACAACTAGAGAACATGAAGAACGGGGCAAAGCCCCGGTGGCTCTAAACTTACTAGCTGTGTTGTCCCTCTGGCGGCGGATCCCGGAACCCTAGGGCCTTTACAAGTTTATATAGGGCTGTACATCAGAAAGGAAGAGGATCTCGGGAAAAGAGTCCTCGTGCCGATCGGCACAGGTGTTGTGCCGATCGGCACACCTCGTGTCCAGCTCGGTTTCCTCCCTAAGTCGGTTCCGAAGTCCTAGGTAGCTTCCATGTGGGCCTTCCAATCAGTTTTCTTCGAGATCAAGTCTTGTATTGCTCTTTCAAATCTTCGAGTATCTTTTATCTCTTCGTGACGAATATCTCCTAAGATTGGTTCGGATAACTTCCTTCTAGAATAAACTGAATGGTGGGCCAGCTTCGGTGGCCTTGGAGTCCCCTGTGCGGTCGGCACATTGCTGTGCCGATCGGCACAGTAGGCCTTTTCTGCTGGTTCTCTTCTCTTTAGGTCCAGATCAGCCTCAATGTCCAGAATGTCGTCCTTTTCATTTGTTTCTGCAATAAAGCTCCAGAACGACATATATACAAATATGGTGCTATTATCAAGGGTTAATGGCCTATAATGATGACATTTATGCTCTAAATAAGGCGCAATTGGCATATAAAATGGTATGCTAGAAATCGCCAACAGCTTCCCCACACTTAAACCTTTACTCGTCCCGAGGAAAGTCAAGAATGAAAATCAACTTGCATATAGTCACATCAATCATAAAAGTATTTCAAATCTTCACGAGCTGAGAATTTAGTCATTGTGAGATTAAATCAATTTAGTATTCAGCAAACATGTTCACAAAATGGGTATTGACACGAAAGAGCACTTCCCAAAGCAAACCTTGAAATATTCAACTTTGATGCACATGACTTTTCCACTTATGTGAATCACCAAAAAGCATTGTGAGAAAAAGAACTATCCTTCTCAAATGGTCAAATGAACAACTCAACTTCAATCACTCACCTAAAATCACTCGACAGCCTATCCTATTTTATCGATATTTATGTGTAAGGCCATATGAGTAGCTTGGTGAGGAATTTCAAGGAAAATAGACATAAATCAACAACATATTGCAAAGCTAAGAAATAACTCTAATTGGTTTTACTGAGACTTGTCAAAAGGCCATTGGGAATTGAATTTGAGAAAGAAACTCACACCTTTAGAATAGTGGATATACCTGTGTGAATGAACAATCACAAGTAGAGAACATAATCTTTTTAAACAGGTGACAAAGCTGTCCTTTCTTCTTTGCATATCTATCAGAAACTTTCTGGCATTTTCGAAGGATATCGAATGCAAAGAATTGTGTACATGGTTGGAAAAAGAAATTCTTGGCTACTAATCGATGATAAGAATTCAAGGGAATTCACTCTTCCCCCCACACTCAAATTTTTGCTAGTCCCGAGCAAAACAGCGCAAGGTACAGACTTTATTATTTTTTTTTTCTTCTTTTCTTTTTTCTTTTTTTTTCTTTTTGTGCTGGTCGGCACAACTGTGTGCCGGTCGGCACATTGTCTGTACCTGCCGATTTCGCTCTGGATTTTTCATTTGAACTGCTGTGTCAAATGTGTAGCCAAGAATACAGTAGGATGTGGTCAAGGATTGATATTTGAATCAAGAAATTTGGTTCTCAAGTATCGGATACTCGGCGAATTATGCATAATTCCAATGCGGCAATTTGCATAGCTCGAGTGGGAATAAGGCTAGAAAATCAACACGATACGCGAAAGATGTGGCCAATTTTTCAAGTCTCATACCCTAAGAATTAAATCTTAACCGAGCTCAATCATCAATCATAGTCTCTACTTAGCAAAGGCTTAAATTGAGTCACATATATTTGGCATTGGTAGGCATAACCAAATGATACGGAGTAATTCTAAAGCTCACAATAAGAACGTTTGAATTTTATAAAGAAATAGGTACTAGGTCATGTCATCCAAAATTGATCTTTTTATTACTTGCATGGGAATTTTGAAACGAACTACGCCACATATGAAGTATTTGCCGAATACATTATAGTGAAAGTTCGAAATTTTATTTATGCTCAACATCGCTCGATTATCATTAACACTTCTCAAGATAGACATACATACTCGTATCATTTTTCAAGTAAAGCATAAAGATCATCATCATATTGGATTTGAAAGCGCGGGCTACATGATGATGTATCACACTACTAGCACACTTGCATAAATAAAACTAGACTACTAGCACACATGCATGAATAAAAGCACACAAACAAACTAAACACACCCGATACATGGTTTCCCAACCCGCTCACACACACATAAGTAAATAAATAAAAGAGAATGCGAAAGGGAAAGAAAAACGCAAACCGGGAAACCGATACAAGTTGTGCCGTACACAACACACTACCCATCGAATAGAGGAGGCTGCGTGTAGTCGAAGCCGTAGTACGCCGCCTCCAATCTTGCGAACTCATCGATCATCGCGTCGTGTTGTTGCTCCGCATCTCGCCCGCCAAGTTGTCGATGCGTTCAACGTATTGAACATTGTTGTCGATGTACCGATGCATAGGGGCAAAGTTCGCCCCCGGAGGACCTGCAGGAGCATAGTAGGGTGCCCCCTGGAAGTGCTGAGGGTAGACAGGGGGCATACCGAAGTACCTGGTGTTGGTGCCGGTCGGCACGGTGCCTGTGCCGACCGGCACGAAGCCCGTGCCGATCGGCACGGGTGCTTGCTGAGCCGGTTGGCTGGGCGCAGCTGGTGCCGTGGCATCCCAGCTGTCCCAGTCCGCTGCTGCGCTCGCCGAAGACTGCCCGACGACCTCTTTCCTCCCGCGCTTGGTCTTTGTCACCTTGTGTCGCTCGCGGAGGTCGGCCTCAAGCCAATTCCCTCCGTCGATCTTGTTCGGGAGGAAGAGGGCGAGCTCGGGGCAGGGAAGCTTGATGCCGGTGCCGCATACGTAGTAGCCGAGCTTGGCGCTTCCCGTGATGGTCTTCCCACGCACCATGGACTCGTCGATGAGCGCCGGCCTTATCCAACAATCTTCCTTCATCATGAGGTTACCTTCGGTGACTTGGAAGATGATTGTTTGGAGGTAGCCTCCAAAAGCTAGTCTCGCCTTAGGGTTGGCCCTTTGGCTAAACCAACTCCCCACCATCATCATGACGGGGTTGCACTTGCACGGACTTGCGATGGCGTTGTAGAGCCAATGCAAATCCGGGTCGGAGATGTTGGTGGTGTCGAGGCGGCCGGTGGTGCGTGAGGCCATCCACCGGTGAAGAATTTGGATCGTGGGATTCTTGATGTGCCCCCTCTTTCGCTCGTCCGCGTCGGCGATGCGGTGCCAAAATGTGTCGAGCATCACCGTAGTTGCCGCGCAGTATACGGGGGCCTCCCTATCAAAACCGAGTACATTGGAGATGCCCTCGATCGTGATGGAGTAAGGCTCGTCCCGCACACGGAACTTGATCTTGTCGTTTCCTTGTTCGTCCACCTCGCGGCTCATGGTGGTGATGAACTCGGTGATGAGCTCGATGTCGAAGCTGCTCGCTTGATCGTGGAGGGTCTCCCACCCAAGGTTGAGGAGGCATTGTTGGAGGTCCGGCCATACCCCGACCTTGGAGAGGAACTCCTCATCCATGTCGATGTTGGAGACGATGCGGCCGCGGATGTTGGTGTAGTAGAATTCCTCCTCCATGCTTGTGAGGGTGAATCCCTCCCGAACCGCGCGTGGTACATATGCCGGCTCGCTTGACTCGGCCTCCATCGACGATCCGCCCGCCGCGGCGGCGGCGGCGGCGTCGCTCCTCGTGCGCGGCCTTGGTCCTCGAGGGATGCCGATGTCACGGTGGGCGATGTAGAAGTCATCCCGCCCTCGTGGCGGTGTCATCTCGACGGAGAGCTCGGGGCTATCATAGCCCGCCGAACTTGCCCTTCGCGTCGAGATGAAGGAGCCTGAGTCGCAGCCGGAGTTGTTGTCGCCGGAGTTGTGCGACCTGCCGGAGTGGTGTGATCCACCGGAGTGATGCGATCCGCCGGAGCTGAACCCCCGGCGAATTTTCTTGCCAGCGCTCTTGAGCGTGGAACCGAACCCCTTCATTTCCTGCGAAAGAATGGAAACGAATTGCACAAATGGAGGAAGTGGAGGAGTGGAGAAGGTTACCAGGAAGTTGTGGCGAAAATGGAGGAGGTAGTGCCCCCTCTTATAGTCCTCCAAGTCGTCCAAGAGAAGGAACCCGCGCCGGTTCGAATTCCAGGAGCGCGCCGGTCGGCACAGTGCCGCGCCGACCGGCACATTTCAAAATTTCGCGGATTCCGTCGTACCTCGGCTGCCACGCTTTCTTTTCTTCTTCCTCATGCCTTATACAGTGTCGCATGTCGGGAGACAGGGGTGCACCTGCAAAGTTTGGCTTCCTCATGATGTGCCGATTGGCACGTCCTCCGTGCCGGTAGGCACCGTTCAAACTTGCACTGATTCCCCCGCGCCTTGGCTTCCGCAATTTCTTTTCCTCTTCCCCGTGCTGCATACAGTGTCTCATGTCGGGAAACAGGGGAGCAAATTCAAAATTTGAATTTCCCCAGTGGTGCCGATCGGCACGGGGCCCGCGCCGGTCGGCACCTTTGCTCCATCCCAAGGCAGGGTGTGCGGTGTTCCCCCTGTGCTCGGCAGCTGCATGGGTGTCAGTGATTTTTCCTCCTTCCAATGTGCGCAGACTTTGATGATCCGATTCGAATTCTTGGACTCCGTGCCGGTCGGCACGTCCGTGTACCGGTCGGCGCAGCGTAGTCCGTGCCCGATTCAAAACTTCTTTACTTTGTGTCGCCAAAATTTCAAATTTTCTTGTGGATGTCAAGCTTCCTGTAGCATCAAGATCCCTGGAGGTGGCGTTTCCAAGCTGTGCCAATCGGCACGCTGACGTGCCGGTCGGCAACTGAGCCAAATTTCCGCCAGTGCCTTTTTCTTCCGCAAGAATCATCCAGTATATCTCTGCGACACAGAAAAATACCAAAAGCACGAAATATTCTTGGGACAATTATTGCATCTACCTTTCCGCATCTTCCTTCCTCGAATATTCCGCATATTTTCTTCATTTTACCCCCATATTAATTTCCATCTCCAGTTCGGGGTAACACCCGGAGCACGATTTGGCGTGCCTGCTCCTGTGCCGATCGGCACAAACTGTGCCGGTCGGCACCTTCCAGAATTCCTCTTTTTGCTTCTTTTCTCCCTACGTTGTTAGAGAACAAGCGAAATACAAAAAACAAAAACTGCAGAAAGTAAACAGACAGCGCAGGTGTTCACGCAAAAGTTAAAACAAACACTTGGACTAACAAATTTTATTCCGGGAGCATTATTGTGGATTACGAGCAAAAAATTTAAAGACCGGGTTGCCCTCCCGGTTAGCACTAAATTTCTAATTCACGGGTTGCCAAGCACTAACACACAAAGACTCACCCTATGACTCGCTGCCCGGATTTGGGTTGCCTCCCAAAAAGCGCTCTTAGTTTTGAAATGGTCGCTCTACGGCAAAACATTGCGACATTACAAGGTTCTCTTGTCTCTTCTCCTTCAATGGTAGGACATGTCCTTCCTCCAATTACCCTCGATTGCTTTATGGTGCGGAGACTTGTATTTCTCAACCCACTTGGATTCCGTATGACTTTCTTCTCTCTTGGGGCGAAAATTGAATGTGTAGGAGGCTCCGCTGATGTCGAAACTTATCTTCCCGCTCCCCACATCAATGTTTTGGGCGTGAGCGTGAGTTTTGGGAAAACTGGGGGCCGTGCCGATCGGCACAGGGGATGTGCCGGTCGGCACGAAGGCTAAGTTGACTGAAGTGTTGTCCGAACAGCCTAGGAAACCTGATTAGATCATGGGGTAAGTTAGCCAAGTCTGCTAGTTGAGATCGTAACAAAAAGCTTAATTGAATAGCATCATAAACGGGATTACTCAATTATTGATAACCGAAGATCGATAGGTTGAGACTCTTTTCCGACGAGCCCTGTCACGACCAATCGCCTTAATCGGTTGCCTCTTCCTACTCTACACATCATCTCAAGGATCATCGCGTATGCATTAGCGGCTGTGGAGGTACGGAGACAACGTGCAATTATGGCGCATTACAAGATCCCAATACTACCTTAACCACAATGGAGGTAGTGAGAGATTGAATCCTTCACCTCTTATTGCCACCATAATTAAGATAATATCTAATACTTAGTCGTCACTAAGCGTAGAAACAAGTGCATGTAAAGACCATAAAATCCAGGCAATCAATAATCAAAACCATTCATCCACATATTCAACCATACTTCGATAATTCATAGTGCAAGATACATCACCATCTAGTTGGCCTACCTCGATAGATCACCTCTTTAGCACCGATGGTTCTTGATCAACAACTAGAGAACATGAAGAACGGGGCAAAGCCCCGGTGGCTCTAAACTTACTAGCTGTGTTGTCCCTCTGGCGGCGGATCCCGAAACCCTAGGGCCTTTACAAGTTTATATAGGGCTGTACATCAGAAAGGAAGAGGATCTCGGGAAAAGAGTCCTCGTGCCGATCGGCACAGGTGTTGTGCCGATCGGCACACCTCGTGTCCAGCTCGGTTTCCTCCCTAAGTCGGTTCCGAAGTCCTAGGTAGCTTCCATGTGGGCCTTCCAATCAGTTTTCTTTGAGATCAAGTCTTGTATTGCTCTTTCAAATCTTCGAGTATCTTTTATCTCTTCGAGTCGAATATCTCCCAAGATTGGTTCGGATAACTTCCTTCTAGAATAAACTGAATGGTGGGCCAGCTTCGGTGGCCTTGGAGTCCCCTGTGCCGGTCGGCACAGTGCTGTGCCGATCAGCACAGTGGGCCTTTTCTGCTGGTTCTCTTCTCTTTAGGTCCAGATCAGCCTCAATGTCCAGAATGTCGTCCTTTTCATTTGTTTCTGCAATAAAGCTCCAGAACGACATATATACAAATATGGTGCTATTATCAAGGGTTAATGGCCTATAATGATGACATTTATGCTCTAAATAAGGCGCAGTTGGCATATAAAATGGTATGCTAGAAATCGCCAACAGCTCCCCCACACTTAAACCTTTACTCGTCCCGAGGAAAGTCAAGAATGAAAATCAACTTGCATATAGTCACATCAATCATAAAAGTATTTCAAATCTTCACGAGCTGAGCATTTAGTCATTGTGAGATTAAATCAATTTAGTATTCAGCAAACATGTTCACAAAATGGGTATTGAACACGAAAGAGTACTTCCCAAAGCAAACCTTGAAAATATTCAACTTTGATGCACATGACTTTTCCACATATGTGAATCACCAAAAAGCATTGTGAGCAAAAGAACTATCCTTCTCAAATGGTCAAATGAACAACTCAACTTCAATCACTCACCTAAAATCACTTGACAGCTTATCCTACTTTATCGATATTTATGTGTAAGACCATATGAGTAGCTTGGTGAGGAATTTCAAGGAAAACAGACATAAATCAACAACATATTGCAAAGCTAAGAAATAACTCTAATTGGTTTTACTGAGACTTGTCAAAAGGCATTGGGAATTGAATTTTGAGAAAGAAACTCACACCTTTAGAATAGTGGATATAACTGCGTGAATGAACAAACACAAGTAGAGAACATAATCTTTTTAAACAGGTGACAAAGCTGTCCTTTCTTCTTTGCATATCTATCAGAAACTTTCTGGCATTTTCGAAGGATATCGAATGCAAAGAATTGTGTACATGGTTGGAAAAAGAAATTCTTGGCTACTAATCGAGGATAAGAATTCAAGGGAATTCACTCTTCCCCCCACACTCAAATTTTTGCTAGTCCCGAGCAAAACAGCGCAAGGTACAGACTTTATTATTTTTTTTTTATTTTTTTTCTTCTTTTTCTCTTTTTTTTCTTTTTGTGCCGGTCGGCACAACTGTGTGCCGGTCGGCACATTGTCTGTACCTGCCGATTTCGCTCTGGATTTTTCATTTGGACTGCTGCGTCAAATGTGTAGCCAAGAATACAGTAGGATGTGGTCAAGGATTGATATTTGAATCAAGAAATTTGGTTCTCAAGTATCGGATACTCGGCGAATTATGCATAATTCCAATGCGGTAATTTGCATAGCTCGAGTGGGAATAAGGCTAGAAAATCAACACGATACGCGAAAGATGTGGCCAATTTTTCAAGTCTCATACCCTAAAAATTAAATCTTAACCGAGCTCAATCATCAATCGTAGTCTCTTCTTAGCAAAGGCTTAAATTGAGTCACATATATTTGGCATTGGTAGGCATACCAATGATACGGAGTAATTCTAAAGCTCACAATAAGAACATTTGAATTTTATAAAGAAATAGGTACTAGGTCACGTCATCCAAAATTGCTCGCTTGATCGTGGAGGGTCTCCCACCTAAGGTTGAGGAGGCATTGTTGGATGTCCGGCCATACCCCGACCTTGGAGAGGAACTCCTCGTCCATGTCGATATTGGAGACGATGCAGCCGCGGATGTTGGTGTAGTAGAACTCCTCCTCCATGCTTGTGAGGGTGAACCCCTCCCGAACCGCGCGCGGTACATATGCCGGCTCGCTTGACTCGGCCTCCATCGACGATCCGCCCGCCGCCTTGGTCCTCGAGGGATGCCGATGTCGCGGTGGGCGATGTAGAAGTCATCCCGCCCTCGTGGCGGTGTCATCTCGACGGAGAGCTCGGGGCTATCATAGCCCGCCGAACTTGCCCTTCGCGCCGAGATGAAGGAGCCGGAGTCGCTGCCGGAGTTGTTGTCGCCGGATTGGTTCGACCCGCCGGAGTGGTGTGATCCACCGGAGTGATGCGATCCGCCGGAGCTGAACCCCCGGCGAATCTTCTTGCCGGCGCTCTTGAGCGTGGAACCGAACCCCTTCATTTCCTGCGAAAGAATGGAAACGAATTGCGCAAATGGAGGAAGTGGAGGAGTGGAGAAGGTTACCAGGAAGTTGTGGCGAAAATGGAGGAGGTAGTGCCCCCTCTTATAGTTCTCCAAGTCGTCCAAGAGAAGGAACCCGCGCCGGTTCGAATTCCACGAGCGCGCCGGTCGGCACAGAGCCGTGCCGACCGGCACATTTCAAAATTTCGCGGATTCCGTCGTACCTCGGCTGCCACGCCTTCTTTTCTTCTTCCCCATGCCTTATACAGTGTCGCATGTCGGGAGACAGGGGTGCACCTGCAAAAGTTTGGCCTTCCCATGATGTGCCGATTGGCACGTCCTCCGTGCCGGTCGGCACCATTCAAACTTGCACTGATTCCCCCGCGCCTTGGCTTCCGCAATTTCTTTTCCTCTTCCCCGTGCTGCATACAGTGTCTCATGTCGGGAAACCGGGGAGTAAATTCGAAATTTGAATTTCCCAGTAGTGCCGATCGGCACGAAGGCCGCGCCGGTCGGCACCTTTGCTCCATCCCAAGGCAGGGTGTGCGGGTGTTCCCCAGCGCTTGGCAGCTGCATGGGTGCCAGTGATTTTTCCTCCTTCCAATGTGCGCAGACTTTGATGATCCGATTCGAATTCTTGGACTCCGTGCCGGTCGGCACGGCTGGGTGCCGGTCGGCGCAGCGGAGTCCGTGCCCGATTCAAAACTTCTTTGCTTTGTGTCGCCAAAATTTCAAATTTTCTTGTGGATGTCAAGCTTCCTGTAGCATCAAGATTCCTGGAGGTGGCGTTTCAAAGCTGTGCCAATCGGCACGCCACCGTGCCGGTCGGCAACTGAGCCAAATTTCCGCCAGTACCTCCTTCTTCCGCAAGAATCATCCAGTATATCTCTGCGACACAGAAAAATACCAAAAGCACGGAAATATTCTCGGGACAATTATTGCACCTACCTTTCCGCATCTTCCTTCCTCGAATATTCCGCATATTTTCTTCATTTTACCCCCATATTAACTTGCATCTCCAGTTCGGGGTAACATCCAGAGCACGATTTGGCGTGCTTGCTCCTGTGCCGATCGGCACAAACTGTGCTGGTCGGCACCTTCCAGAATTTCCTCTTTTTGCTTCTTTTCTTCCTGCGCTGTTAGCGAACAAGCGAAATACAAAAACAAAACTGCAGAAAGTAAACAGACAGCGCAGGTGTTCACACAAAAGTTAAAACAAACACTTGGACTAACAAATTTTATTCCGGGAGCATTATTGTGGATTACAAGCAAACAATTTAAAGGCTGGGTTGCCCTCCCGGTTAGCACTAAATTTCTAATTCACGGGTTGCCCTCCCGAAAGCACTAACACACAAAGACTCACCCTATGACTCGCTCCCCGGATTTTGGGTTGCCTCCCAAAAAGCGCTCTTAGTTTTAAAAAGGTCGTAGAGCTTGACCTTCCCGCATAGATTACTTCCTTAGCGTCGCCCTACGGGAAAACATTGCGACACTACAAGGTTCTCTTGTCTCTTCTCCTTCAATGATAGGACATGTCCTTCCTCCAATTACCCTCGATTGCTTTATGGTGCGGAGACTTGTATTTCTCAACCCACTTGGATTCCGTATGGCTTTCTTCTCTCTTGGGGCGAAAATTGAATGTGTAGGAGGCTCCGCTTATGTCGAAACTTATCTTCCCACTCCCCACATCAATGTTTGCCTTCGCTGTCCTCAAGAATGGCCGGCCCAAAATCAATGAAGTCTTTGTCCTTCTATCCATATCAAGCACAATAAAATCCATAGGAACTATATGATCACCAATCTGGACAGGCACATCTTCAGCAATTCCATCGGGATAGCGAACCGATTGATCGGCCAACTCCAAACACATAGCCATAGGCTCCAACTCTGGCAAATTCAAACTTGCAAAGACATAGCGAGGCATGACACTTACACTTGCTCCAAGATCGCATAGAGCCCCTTCAAAGGTTTGAGCTCCAATCAAACACCGGATACTAGGAGATCCGGGGTCGGGCTTCTTTTCTGGTGTAATGTCATTAATAGCTGCAGTGCACTCCCTTGTCATCTTCACTACTTCTTCTGATGCTAAGGACTTCTTGCTTTGCATAATATCTTTTATGTACTTGGCATAGGTGGGCACTTGAAGAGCATCAAGAAACGGAACATTGATATATAACTTCTTCATAATGTTGACAAACCTAGAGAATTGCTCATCATGATGTCGAATCCTTTCTGTCTTGGTCAGCAGCTGCGTATCCAGAAAGGTCGCAGGACCGTGTTCCTTGTTCTCAGTTCCCTTTTTCAGACCCGAGAGGTCAATTTCTTCAGTGTGCCGATCGGCACCTTCTGTGTGCTGGTCGGCACCATCTACTGTAGCGTGCCGATCGGCACAAGAGTCGTGCCGGTCGGCACGAGGTCGTCTTGCTCCAGCTGCAAACTTCGGATCTTCAGTTTGCTTCCCAGACCTCGTCTCGATGGATTTCAGCTGTTCTGCAGAGCGGGTATTACCAGGAAGAGCTCCTTTCTCGCTTTTTACCGACTCCGCCAATTGGGCCATTTGTTTCTCCATCATCTTCATGAATTGGAGAATTTGCTGATTAGAACTTCCCACTTCGATGACCTTATCATTGATGGTTTCAAGCACACGATCAACTTCCTTGAATTTGGCTTGGGTGTCCTTGTTGACCTTCTCTTGAGCTTGAAAGAACTCTTGGCATTGAATACGAAGAGGGATGGCATTTTGCATAGACGATGACGGGGTGAAGCTACTCCTTTGTTGCTGATATGGAGTTTTCCATCCTTGGCTCTTGACATAATTGAGCATCTTTACATCCTCGGGGCAATCCTTGCTCACATGACCAAGTTCTCCACATTCTTCACATGTGGAACGCGCTTCCGCTAGCTTGACGGTCTCTTCCTTGGGAATATGATCAATCTTGTCCAATCTCCTTTGTATGGTGTCAAGCTTGTCCATAAGCAATTCATCATAAGCTCTCTCCACCACACTCTTCATCTTTCCCGTGGAAGGTTGAAGGCTTCTACTTTCTCTCTCACTAACCCATGATTGACTTTGCTCTATCTTCTTGATCAAGGCCGTGGCTTGAGCGGGTGTCTTGTCCAAAAACGATCCTCCAGCCGAAGCATCTAAGTGTTGTCGGGACAAAAGATTCAAACCCGTGTAGAACCTTTCCACTAGCTCCCATTCAGCAAGACCATTGTGCGGGCAAGCATCCTTGTACTCATTGAATAGATTCGATGCTTCTCCAACGCTCTCATCAGCAAGTTGAGTGAATCCAAGGATCTTGTTCTTCAAAGCTTGAGTCTTGCCTGGAGGGAAGTACTTTGCCAAAAATTCTGCAGAAAGTTGATCCCAACTAATCTTGGTCGCAGTAGGTAGCCCATGGTACCACTGCTTAGGACGCCCAATAAGAGATAGAGGGAACAATCGCACCTTGGCTTCATTGGCATTCATATGTTGCAATTGAAAGGAACTGCAGATTTCATGAAAGTGTTGCAAATGCATATTAGGATCTTCAGAACCTGTGAACGGTTGTTGACCAACCAAAGACATGTAGCGCTCCAGCTGAAAGGGTTGAGCTTGTGCAGCAAACTCAGTCTTGATAACATTGTCTAAGGCAGGCTTGAGACGATTAGCTATTGGTGTTGCGTCTGCCATGTCTTCTACTTCTGGAACTTCTTCTCCCTTGTCTTCTTCTAAAGCTGCAAACAATGCCCTCGGGCTGAGTGGCTCGCTGTTGTCTTCTATGTCTCCCACTGACTTGCTTTTCTTTTCCGCCTTACGCTTGCGAAAGAGAATCTCTGGATCATCGAGGTAATTAAAGGGTTTATTTGACTTAGCGCCGTCCATACCTGTCTATTAAATAAAACAGGACATATGTACTGGAAAAAAAGGAGAAATCAAAGGAAGAAAGCGATGTGCTGGTCGGCACACAGGTGTGCCGATCGGCACCGTGGCCAACTTCTCAAACTTCAAATAATGCCTAATTCGAACAAAGGTCCCCGGCAACGGCGCCAGAAAAAGACAGCTTGTTGGTCGTATCTACGCACCCACTTATATACCGCAAGAGCACGGTGTACAGTTGTAGTCTTTTTCCCATGGAAGAGTATTCCAAGGTTTAATCGAACCACAAGGACCAATGAGAATTAAACAGAATCATCAGTAAAAGAGTTAGCCAGGCTTTCTAGTGAGCGTGAGCGTGAGTTTTGGGAAAACTGGGGGCCGTGCCGATCGGCACAGGGGATGTGCCGGTCGGCACGAAGGCTAAGTTGACTGAAGTGTTGTCCGAACAGCCTAGGAAACCTGATGAGATCATAGGGTAAGTTAGCCAAGTCTGCTAGTTGAGATCGTAACCAAAAAGCTTAATTGAATAGCATGATAAACGGAATTACTCAATTATTGAAACCGAAGATCGATAGGTTGAGACTCTTTTTCGACGAGCCCTGTCACGACCAATCGCCTTAATCGGTCGCCTCTTCCTACTCTACACATCATCTCAAGGATCATCGCGTATGCATTAGCGGCTGTGGAGGTACGGAGACAACGTGCAATTATGGCGCATTACAAGATCCCAATACTACCTTAACCACAATGGAGATAGTGAGAGATTGAATCCCTCACCTCTTATTGCCACCACAATTAAGATAATATCTAATACTTAGTCGTCACTAAGCGTAGGAACAAGTGCATGTAAAGACCATAAAATCCAGGCAATCAATAATCAAAACCATTCATCCACATATTCAACCATACTTCGATAATACATAGTGCAAGATACATCACCATCTAGTTGGCCTACCTCGATGGATCACCTCTTTAGCACCGATGGTTCTTGATCAACAACTAGAGAACATGAAGAACGGGGCAAAGCCCCTGTGGCTCTAAACTTACTAGCTGTGTTGTCCCTCAGTTTATATAGGGCTGTACATCAGAAAGGAAGAGGATCTCGGGAAAAGAGTCCTCGTGCCGATCGGCACAGGTGTTGTGCCGATCGGCACACCTCGTGTCCAGCTCGGTTTCCTCCCTAAGTCGGTTCCGAAGTCCTAGGTAGCTTCCATGTGGGCCTTCCAATCAGTTTTCTTCGAGATCAAGTCTTGTATTGCTCTTTCAAATCTTCGAGTATCTTTTATCTCTTCGTGACGAATATCTCCCAAGATTGGTTCGGATAACTTCATTCTAGAATAAACTGAATGGTGGGCCAGCTTCGGTGGCCTTGGAGTCCCCTGTGCCGGTCGGCACAGTGCTGTGCCGATCGGCACAGGGGGCCTTTTCTGCTGGTTCTCTTTTCTTTAGGTCCAGATCAGCCTCAATGTCCAGAATGTCGTCCTTTTCATTTGTTTCTGCAATAAAGCTCCAGAACAACATATATACAAATATGGTGCTATTATCAAGGGTTAATGGCCTATAATGATGACATTTATGCTCTAAATAAGGCGCAGTTGGCATATAAAATGGTATGCTAGAAATCGCCAACATAGACAAAGCAAAGGGTTGCTACTCCTAATGTACAACATCATGTAGCGTACTATGATTTTACCTATAGCCTAGGTTCATACAAGTTAGGACTCAGCATTCTATGCATAGACACCATCGGGAGATCCGCTATATGCAGAGTCTGCCCCGCGACGCCGGCCTTTTCGTATATACTCCTATGCCATGCCCGAACGTGGAGGATTACAAGGGACGGATAGGGCTGTCACTACCTGCCGCCTACCTCTACAAACCGTGGGACACGTTCACATCCAAGGGTGGAGAGAGAACCCTAGCACCATGCTAGCATTACTAACCACAACTCAAGATCCCTCGAGGCACCTCGCAAGGCGATAAACCTAGAGCACCTTTGCAGGACAATGGACCCGATGTCTAAACAGAGAACAACTAGCCAGCTAGCACAAACTAGACAAAGGATCAAATCTAGCACTAAGTAAGCATTCGTCGCTCGAGAACGAGCGACGAACGACGATCAATCAAGAACTAGCATCGATAATCGTCGATCGAGTATGAACGAACAAAGAACGCCCGATGAACGCCCATGAACGATCACCGATGAACGATGAACGAACGATGAACGTTCATGCAAAAACGCGAATGAATGAAGAACAAGTAGCATAAGCACATACCTACTACATGAGAAATGATATTCCATTATAAAGAATAAATCTTACAAGAAAAGGATACAAGAGCTATACCCAATTCTCCAAGGGACTTGGGAGCAAAAGGGCAGCCCACTACTCAGCCTAGCACTACCTAGAAAGCCTCTAGCTCTAGTTTGAGGAGGAGGGAATGAGCCTCTTGTGTTGTTGTGTGTTGAAAGGAGGGGGGGGGTACCCCTCCTTATATAGTCTTCCAATGACGATGGAATTGAGGCAGTTCTGGGCATTGATTGCAGGTGGAACCGACCTCAGGACGTCGGTTGCAAACCGCCATAGGAAGGTGGGGACGAGGGGCCACTAACAGGGGTCGACCGACCCCTGTACCCAGGTCGGCCGTCCTGGTGTGGGGCCCCTGTTGGCGGTCGTTAAACCCTGTTTTGACCACCACAATACCGGTAAATAAAGGCATGTCACCAAGATTCTATGCATAGTAGTTAGGATTAATGCTACTCCACAAGTTTTGGTGATATTTGGATGCAGGAGGGAAATATGGAAGAAAGTGGGCCCAGCTGGCACAAAGACAGGCCGGCCGGCCCCACCCATAGGCCGGCCGGCCCCACAAGATGGCTCCAGGCCACGGCCTTCCTCCAGTGGGCTGCAAACAGGCCCACAACGTAGAATCAAAAGCCTGTTCAGAAGAATTCCACCGACGTTCTAGAAGGTGGGCCGTTTGGGCCTCAACTTGGCCTTCACTCCTCTTCTGCCGTCCCCACGAAGCCACCGACTGGACAACTGCCATCAGGAGCAAATCTGGAGCGTCCACAGGCGAGGCGGTGGCGAACCGCCACAACGGGCGGCCGGCCGGCCCCCCTACTTGGCCGGCCGGCCTAGCTTGGCGGGCCCGGCTCTCCAGCTTCGGCCATATATTTCCCACCGCCATGGTGAAGCTATAAATAGCCCTGGCCGTCTGCAGAAACAATTCGCACCTCACACTTGAGAAGAGAAGACCCCAAGTAGGGTCACGCTCTTTCTCATGGAAGATCACTCCACTTGTGTAGTTTAGAATAGGATTAGTATTTTAGTCATGGGAGTTAGAGTAGAAGTGAGAACTTCGCTCGGAGCTCCGGAGTTCTCTTCGGAGTTGGGGTAAAGTTCTCGTGTATCTTTTCTTTATACTTTCTTTAATATAATTATTTTCTTATTTATTTATTTTCTTATTTATTAAATTTAGTTTTCCTTTTAGTTTATATTTATTTATTTAAGTAATTATTATAGAGAAATTCTTGTGTTGGATCCACGTCTGTGTATGGTAGATACGAATGAGTTGTTTGCTTGAGGACTGGCAGTAGGGACATAATTGCCTTATTGTCACGTGTCCCGCACAATTTATTTGGATTTATTGTTCATGGGTGGCTTGCTCTTTGGCCAAGAGTAAGTTACTTGGATAGTTATAAGCAAGGTGCTTGGAATTGTTCTAGCGTGTTTTGCTCTCAACCCCACGGGATGATGTGGTAGCCGCGAGTGTACGTGACAACTACACCGGTCTCTGTAGTCCACCACGTTCGGGTTGAGTGTGTAGGGCCTAGACGCGGTCCGTTGACCGGATACGTTGAACCTAGTTCTCGGGTTGCGTGTCTTGGCGGCGGCCGTGCCCCTGATGCACTTGAATGTATCTGTAATGAAAGCTTAAGTAAATAATGGTAGACTATCGTGAAACTAAATGCTAACCCCTAGGCTGACTGATACCTTCTTCTCGTTGTCCTCCCAAACTAAATGCTAACTCCTTGTTATCTATATCAATGGATGTTCTCCTGAGTGCCACACATATCAAACATCTGTCCCCCTGCTTTGGTCTAGTTTGCAAGTTATAAATAATAGATGTTTCTTTGTTAATTCATGATATTCTTAGCCCTGCTTCCCTGTGGAAAAATATAAATACGATAACCTTGGAATACTCCCGGGTGAAATGCTACAATGGTGTTCCGTGCGCTTGCGGAAATTGAATTAAATCTTTTTGCGTAAGAAACGCCAACAAGCATTTCTGGCGCCGTTGCCGGGGAAGCAATGGTTTAAGATATCTTTGATTGACATCGAATATCTGTTATGTTAATTTGCTACTAGCCTAAGCATCCACCTGCATTTTGTTTGAGCATATCACCATCGCATTTGCATTGTTCAATCCATCTGCATATTTAATTCCCCTCCATCCCACCCCGCTGCATGTAAAAAAAAAAAAACCCGAGTGCCCAATCATAGGCCTCGGGCTTTCAAAAAAAAAACCGAGTGCCCAATCATAGGCCTCGGGCTTTGAAAAAAATATTTATAAAAAAAACAAAGAGAAGAACCCGATCGCCTAATCATAGGCCAGGGATTTTGCAAGAAAGGTTGGATTTGTATGACAGGAAGAAGGAACCATATGTGGCGGAACCAAGATGTTCAATGAAGAAATCTATAGCTTAGCCTTGCATACGATTGCAAAGGCTAAGCTTGGGGAGGTACCACCAGGTAAGCATACGCAATTATTCCTTGTTTTTCTTGTCATATATATCCTCTCCTTTCATAAAAAAAATAAAAAAAATAATGCTGCCTGAATGATTCTTTGCCTTATCAATGCGAAGTACATTGAGTTGCTCTTTGGTGAAAATATACTGCATCTTTTTGACCGTACCCCTGCTCTTGAAGTTTCTTTTCATAGATGGGTCTTGGTTGAAATGCTAGTCATGCATCAATCGCCTGCTTCTTTTTCTGTTGCTTGGGTGCGGCACTTCTGTGTCTATGGTCTTCTTAGATTATGCCCGGTGTCCGTCTGAACAACAGAAAAACACATGCCTCTATGATACTTTCATGATAGAAGGAGAGTATAACTAGCTCTGCTCTTCTTACACAATTGATCGAATTAGACGTGGTGTCTAGGTTGATCAATGGAACTATAGAGATGTGTCGATTGTAGACGAATAGATTTGTACTAACCATTGCAGGGATCCTTGAGAGCAAACCAAGTACATCAGGCAACATGAAAGGCACATAATTCAAGAAGGAGATACCAACAAGGCGGACCCAGTGCTACCACATGAAAGATTTAATCGCTTAGCTTTGCACATAGTTGCAAGAGCT
This sequence comes from Eragrostis nindensis, assembly GCA_012490785.1. Classification (NCBI taxonomy): domain Eukaryota; kingdom Viridiplantae; phylum Streptophyta; class Magnoliopsida; order Poales; family Poaceae; genus Eragrostis; species Eragrostis nindensis. The sequence goes on along the minus strand of JAAXCT010001346.1, from coordinate 68,673 downwards.
AAGCTTGGGGAGGGACCGCCAGGTAAGTACTTCTGTATACGATATTATACTCTTCTTGAATTGTGCCCTTTCCTTTAAAAAAAAAACAAAAATATTAGGTTCTCGGCAAAGCCCAATAGGGGCTAGCCACCTGTATCACCCTCATTCTTTTTGCAGACACAAGAAGAATGGAGGAAGCGGCCTATTCAAGCTTAAGTCTTGCGAAGACTCAAGCTTGGGGAGGACCCCCAGGTAAGTATCCCTATCGATCAATAAAATACTCCCTGTTTTGAATAAATGCTAGAATCTTGGTGCATGCTACACTTAAAGGAAATGATGATCGAGTTACATAATTAGTTCCCCATGTGTCGCATTGATGCAACTTCTACTCCTGACATACGTGTTATCTTTACTCGAGCATGATTACATCACAAGTCTTGCTACATTATGTGGGTTGCATTTATTACACCAAGTCTAAGCATTGTGAATTATGATATGGCATGATTAGGACTTGTCACAATTTCTTAGCATGGTTAAGTTCCAGAGATGTTTTTCTATTGCTGCATGTCTGAAAAAAAAAAACCTTGTTGTTTTGGATAACACTTCCCCTGTGAGGATTCATTTACCTACCAGAGCCATATCATGACAATATTCAAAACAGCCCCACTCATAGCCAATTGTTCATGCGTTGAGTTTAGTTAAGGTTTAAATTCTTTCGAGAGTAAGCACTCCTTCCGGTCATAAGCTCCTTCGCGTGTGTTCTTGCTTTTCTTTGCACAAAAAAAAAGGAAATGTTTGGAAAATCAACCAAGCATCCTTCAACATTTGCAAAACTTTCGGTCCTTTCAAAAGGCTCAAGAATATTTCAAAATGTTTTATGGACCATGCAAAAGTTGTGGCCTCATACACCATGGAGTATATCAAAAAAAAAAAAAAGGGGGGACTCCATGGTTGCATCCCCAAAATGAAAAGGCTATCTGGTTCCTATCATAAACATCCTGAGCAGAATAAAAGGACCAAAGTTTTCAAAACCCCTTCCATAAGTGTGAGTTCATCTTCTCCCCCTCCATCACAATTTTCCCTATGACCGGAATACAAAGAGTTGCTATGTCTCTTGAGATTTATTCTTTAGCTTTACAACATATGCATGACATTTGTGCATTCCCTACCAAGCTCCATATAAAAGTCTTATCCGGTAGAAGTAGGAATGAGTGAAGCTTTGTAGGAATAGCCTCATAAGAGGGAGAGGGGAAGTGTGAACCAAATAAAGGAGAAATTTTACCTTGTCTTGCAGCATATAAGAACTCTGGATATTTACCTGCTAGAATTGCATGACACGGCCAAAAGTGCTGTTCTGATTTTCAATGCTATGTGACAAGGTGAAAGTATATAAACCCCACGAATATGCAACACTTGTGAATACTTCCATGCTCTTGTATCTTTACCACTGTTTATGGAGTATGTTGTTGCATCTTTATTACCCATGGGGCGCTTTCTTTGTAACGCCTGATCCGCCGGTACCTAAGTTTTGAGTTTGCTCGGGACGAGCAAAGTTTAAGCTTGGGGAGGTTGTTGGCGGTCGTTAAACCCTGTTTTGACCACCACAATACCGGTAAATAAAGGCATGTCACCAAGATTCTATGCATAGTTGTTAGGATTAATGCTACTCCACAAGTTTTGGTGATATTTGGATGCAGGAGGGAAATATGGAGGAAAGTGGGCCCAGCAGGCACAAAGACAGGCCGGCCGGCCCCACCCATAGGCCGGCCGGCCCCACAGATGGCTCCAGGCCACGGCCTTCCTCCAGTGGGCTGCAAACAGGCCCACAACGTAGAATCAAAAGCCTGTTCAGAAGAATTCCACCGACGTTCTAGAAGGTGGGCCGTTTGGGCCTCAACTTGGCCCTCACTCCTCTTCTGCCGCCCCCACGAAGCCACCGACTGGACAACCGCCATCAGGAGCAAATCTGGAGCGTCCACAGGCGAGGCGGTGGCGAACCGCCACAACGGGCGGCCGGCCGGCCCCCCTACTTGGCTGGCCGGCCTAGCTTGGCGGGCCCGGCTCTCCAGCTTCGGCCATATATTTCCCACCGCCATGGTGAAGCTATAAATAGCCCTGGCCGGCTGCAGAAACAATTCGCACCTCACACTTGAGAAGAGAAGACCCCAAGTAGGGTCACGCTCTTTCTCATGGAAGATCACTCCACTTGTGTAGTTTAGAATAGGATTAGTATTTTAGTCATGGGAGTTAGAGTAGAAGTGAGAGCTTCGCTCGGAGCTCCGGAGTTCTCTTCGGAGTTTGGGTAAAGTTCTCGTGTATCTTTTCTTTTATACTTTCTTTAATATAATTATTTTTTTTATTAAATTTAGTTTTCCTTTTAGTTTATATATATTTATTTAAGTAATTATTATAGAGAATTCTTGTGTTGGATCCACGTCTGTGTATGGTAGATACGAATGAGTTGTTTGCTTGAGGACTGGCAGTAGGACATAATTGCCTTATTGTCATGTGTCCCGCACAATTTATTTGGATTTATTGTTCATGGGTGGCTTGCTCTTTGGCCAAGAGTAAGTTACTAGGATAGTTGTAAGCAAGGTGCTTGGAATTGTTCTAGCGTGTTTTGCCCTCAACCCCACGGGATGATGTGGTAGCCGCGAGTGTAGGTGACAGCTACACCGGTCTCTGTAGTCCACCACGTTCGGGTTGAGTGTGTAGGGGCCTAGACGCGGTCCGTTGACCGGATACGTTGAACCTAGTTCTCGGGTTGCGTGTCTTGGCGGCGGCCGTGCCCCTGATGCACTTGAATGTATCTGTAATGAAAGCTTAAGTAAATAATGGTAGACTATCGTGAAACTAAATGCTAACCCCTAGGCTGACTGATACCTTCTTCTCGTTGTCCTCCCAAACTAAATGCTAACTCCTTGTTATCTATCAATGGATGTTCTCCTGAGTGCCACACATATCAAACATCTGTCCCCCTGCTTTGGTCTAGTTTGCAAGTTATAAATAATAGATGTTTCTTTGTTAATTCATGATATTCTTAGCCCTGCTTCCCTGTGGAAAAATATAAATACGATAACCTTGGAATACTCGCGGGTGAAATGCTACAATGGTGTTCCGTGCGCTTGCGGAAATTGAATTAAATCTTTTTGCGTAAGAAACGCCAACAGCCCCCTGGGCCTGGGCTTTTGTGGTGGTGGCCCCCTGGTCTTGTGGTCTCCAATCCAGGTGCTATGGCCTTTGTTTGTTGAATTTGTTGAATCTTTGGCCTTTATCTTTGATTTGAATTCCCGCGGCGATCGTCATTTTATGGAAGTGTTGATTCGTCGCTTTGGAGCATGTGTACACCTGAATTTTCCCTGTTTTCCACCTGCACACTAAAATCTAGAGGTACATGTGGAAATTGGTTATTCATAAACAATATGTAGGTAGAAGTGTTAGTTCTTCCTTATTTATTGAGCTATTTGACGGTCGAAATCGTGACTTAACGACCGTCAACAACTCCCCCAAGCTTTCCCCTTACTCGTCCCGAGCAAGAAGTGAGACTTTAGGTTGTTGATCAGGAGTTGCTACAATGTTTCGTATCTCAAAGGTACCATGTACACAACAAAATACTCTCCTTTGTGTTGAAAAATTTGGCATGGTAACTCACCCTTCCCCTTACTCCTTATGGGCTTATTGCTTTTCTCTTTGTCTTGGGTGGTTGAGAGATAGAACGGTTATAACAGAGCACCATTCACTTGTTCTTTGTTTGATTTTTTTTCCGAGGTTTTCAAAGATTTTCAAGATAAAAACAAAGTTCCTCAAATGATGCTCTCAAATCACTCAAATGTGTTTATTCCTCACCAAGGCTTTGTGTTGCATCTTTTCATCCTACTTCTAAGGCTTGTATGTGGAGCTCAAGGTAGGGATGATATGAGGCATACTTGCATCGCATATTTTGCCGAACCAAAAGAGTGGATCCATGGAGAATGCAAGTCATACAACCTTGATCAAGATGTGCATGTGTGTATGGTGGTGGTGAGGTGGAAATTGTACTCCTTTTTGTGTTCCTTTTCTCTCTTTTTGAATTTTTGAGGAGGACATGGCTATCATTCTTTCTTTCTTTTTCTTTTCCTTTTCTCATCATCTCTTTTTTTTCACATGCTCTATTTTTGGGTGAGCAAGGATTATCCTTTTCTTTTTGCATAGCCATGTCTCCAATGATATTTTGAGAGAGAAAGGTAACAATGATTTTTGGATTATTTATTTTGTGGATGGATGGTGGTATTGCTTAACTTCCGGTGTAGAAGTTTAGCATGCAAGGTGGAGTGTACGTGATCTTGATCATGAGAGTATGACAAGCTTCTCACTAGGGTCACACAATTTTGATAAAGCTCAATGCAATGACAAGTAGCATATGTGTAAGGTTTTGCAATGTATAAACAACATATGGCTTTGGTAGGAATTTTTTATCATTGAGGAACTTTATCTTGTAGCATTTTGTAAATAAAACTCCGGAAGTCAAGTCTTACTTTGAACAAGATCATAGCAGCCCTATTTGTACCATATCATATCTCACAACAACTTAGACTTAGATTAAGCACTATGCAGCCCACAAGTTTCAAGTTCTAGGTAAGTATGTAAGCCAAAAGTCTCAAAACTTGGGAGAGCACTAAGTTGTGACTAGGTACAAATGAGAGATAAAACAGAGCAACTATTCATCATCTCAACATAGGAAAAACTAGACACTCTTACTCGCATATAAAAAGAGAAACTACGGAAAACTAAGAACTAAACTAAAGGTTATTTTTGTTCTTTTTAGTTTCTCATTTTTATTTTGTTTTTCAGTTTTATCATTTTTTTGTCTTTTGTAAGAAATGCAAGAACAAGCAAAAGAAAACTAGAAGGATACAAGTTGTGATACATGATACCTTAGCGGGGGATGTGGCATCCCCCCCCCCCCCCCCCCCCCCCCCCCCCCCCCCCCCCTCCAAGCTTGTTCTTGCTCATGGGCCCTGTCGAGGGTCGAACCCCGTGTGGCGAAAGTAAGCCAAAAGATCGGCTTGGCCCTGCTCCATCATGTTGGTGAGCTTGGCGTTGGTGTTTTCTTGCCACTGATGGGTCTGCAGGACGTGCTGGTCGAGGGTGTACTGGAGGTCATGTTCCTTGCTCTTGAGGCGCCCCATTTGCTCGGTAAGCTCGTTCATTTGCTGCTCAAAGTAGTGATCTTGAGCTGCAGATGAACGGCGCCTACCGGCCATGGGTGATGATGTGGAGTCGGAGGAGATGTTCTCCCAACGCTGCCGTGGAGTGTGCGTCCATGGGTCATGCCCCGCATGCTGCCCCGACGAGCCACCGGCCTCAAATGGTGGCAGAGTTGGGTACACACCGGGAGCATACCCGGCGTGACCGTACCCCGACCCATATGCATAAGCCATGGGCTGCGGTGCGGGTGTCCCGGGGCCGATGGATGGTTCCGGCTTGCGCGTCCTCCTGCGAGAAGATGTACTCTTGCGTGCAACTTCCACTTTTTAGAGAGGTGTGGTTAGACTTTGACAGTCATACAAGCGAAGACCCGGGTTAGGTAACCGTAATTCGTTTGTACAACCGACATAATAAAACACAAGGGAATTATTTGGACCATGTTTGAGTGTATGTCCCTGAATGAGATAGTCCTCGGTTATGAGAGCGCGGGGTGCAGCAATATATTCAACATTAGCATTTTCTAAAGCACCTACACCCGCAGCTATACGTGTAATAAACGAGGTGCACTCAATCAGCCCAGTCATCCTAAAATTTTCTAACCACTATCCAATCATGCAAGTAACAGGAGCAATCTTAATCTTTTCTACCATAGCATACAGAATTTTCAGATCATCCTCGCGCACAGTCCTAATATCACTTCTAGGAAACAAAGTGATGCCAAGCCACATATGCAAAAAGCGCGAGGTAGGGTGATGGATGTGATTAGTTCGGGGCAGCTCACAAGTAGGTAATGCACAAATTCTATGCCAAAAAGCGAGCTTAGAATACCCCGGAATTGAACTATCAATACCAACATTGCATCGAGTATTAAAGCTGAGTAGAAGACCAAGATCTTTCCAATGTAAACGATATTCCTCCCGGAAACCGAAAGGTAATGCCATCATCTACTACTTGTAGGGTGCATAAAAACTGTAGTGTAAGTAAGCGGGAACCCTGCTCATCTAAACATGCATAATCATTCCACCCTATAGCCTTAAAAACTCGAGTGAATTCAGCATCCATACCTATCTTTTGCAGCAAGTCCGTATCAAATGCTCACGTAGGAGCAAAGGTACGGTTACAGAGAAGCTCGTAGGCGCTTGCCTCGTACTCGCCCACCAAGTCGAGGTCGGTGTCGACGAGAAGACAGCGAGCGTTGGTGTTGGCTTGTTCCTCCCCCGTAGCTTGATGTTGTGTGCTTGGTGCTTGCTCGATGGAAGGGCGTGCTCGAGTGCTTGGACGTGAGGGACTTGGACTTGAGCTTGCGGACTTGCGGAGTGCTCCGAAAAGCCGCTTCGCGCCCTTCTTCATCGCTGCAAGTTGAGAGCAAGAACACAAGAACAAAAACTCCGACGGGTTATGCTAGTGAAAACAAATCGGTGAAACCGTCGGTTGTTCTTGCGCGCGAGAAAACGTAATTTCAAAAAAATCAAACCAATGAAAACTGAGAAGCACACAAAGAGGGAAATATTTTTGCAAAATTTTGAGGCAAGAAACTGAATGAGCACAATGGAGAACTTATGAGCAAATGAGTGAAGTGTGTTGAGGAGTGGAAATGAGAGTGTGTGAGGGAGAGAACTCAATGGCCGGCAACCTTCATTTATACACGAGCCATAACGGCTACAAATGAGTGGAGGAGAGGACAAAGAGCCGTTGGGGTAAAGGAGGGGGGTTAGCAACGGCTACCCCAGTTCGGCCGACGCAGCCGTTGGCGTCGGCCGACCCCCTGTGGGGCCCACTCGCCTACCCCTTTGGCACATAGCCCCCAACGGCCATATTGTTGATGACCATGGTTGCTATGTCCAGGAAATCCTCGAAATGATTTGCTCAAAAGAATTTTCTCCAAAAAGTTGCCTCGAATTCAAAATTTCAAAAATCACAAAAAGTAACATGTTGGAAAAAATTTCAACATGCAAAATTGTTTTTGGTATTTTCATTAGGATCTAAGAGTTGTCCAAATTTTCTAACCAAAGACAAGAAAATTTGAACGTAAAGATTTTTGATTTTAAATTTTATATCCATGGTGAGGGAAAAAATCAAATATGCCGGCGAAAAAATCCAAATAAATTTGTGTGAGGGAATAAAAATAAGCAAAGTGGTTTGGGAAAGTCCCAAATGCAAGTGGCGGTTGAAAAATTCCAAAAAGAATCAAATAAAAGCAAATGATAATGCCGGTTTTCCTGGCGGGCAGGGCTTCGCCGTTTAAAGTCCGACGAGCTAAGACTTCTCCATCAGGTTTAACTTGATGACGCGGATCCCGCCCCTGGAGATGAGGACATGGATGGTTGCGCCTTTACTTGCCACACTTGTTTCATCTTTGGTGGTGTTGGTGGCTTGTCGGACTTCGGGACGGGTTTCTTGGCCCATAGTCCCGGCCTCGTCGTTGCGGGTTTCTTTGGTTGGAATTACGACAGGTTTTCTTGTTTAGCAAGTTGCTGCCATAAAGCAATGAGGCTGTCCGTCTTCCTTGGTGTCACTTCGACTTCTTTGATGTTTGATGGGTTTGGCCCATATTTGACCTTGATCATTGAGCATTGTTCTTTTCGAGGTTGGAACTCGAACTTTTCCTCCTTCCCATTGATGTAGAGATGGATTTCTCCAGTCCCAACATCAATCTGAGCTTTTGTGGTGCTAAGGAAGGGACGTCCAAGATGAAGGGCGTCTCCTTATCAATATCCATGTCGAGCACCACAAAGTCGACGGGGACGAAGTTACACCGGATTTTCACCGGAATATCCTCGGCTATTCCCACCGGATAGCGGATAGATGAATCTACTAGTTGCAACCGCATGGGGGTAGGAGTCAAGTCTATGTAGTTCAATTGATCAAAGACTTCCTTGGGCATCACACTGACGCTTGCCCCAAGGTCGCATAGAGCTTGATCGAAGTGATATGTCCCAATAGAACATGTTATGGTGGGACATCCAGGGTCTTTCTTCTTTTCAGGAAGCCGGTTGAGTATAGCAGCGCTGCACTCTTCAGTAAGTTTGATCATTTCTATGGTGGGCAAAGGTCATTTGTTGTTGAGTATGTCCTTGAGGTAGCGTGCATACGTTGGTACTTGGATCATATCCATCAAGGGCACGTTAACGTGGATCTTTTGAATCACTTCAACAAAACGAGCAAATTACTCATCCACACTTGGCTTCCTATTGCGATGCGGGGATGGCATGAGGTTGGTGTCTTGGAACTCAAGTGCTGCCTTTTTCCTGTCATCTGTCATAGGTTCATTTCCTTCTTTTTCTTTGAATTTTAGATGGTCCTTCTTCCTGCTCGTCCTTGTCCCTTCCTGCATGGTTAGGATATGGCGGATCTCGAGTGGATTTACCTCCCCTCGTGGTGACCGCATTAACATTTTTCAATGGCAGGTTCGGGTTGCCCCGGAATCTGCCCAGAACTTTCAGTAGGAACAAGAGCAGCAAGCTGAGCTATTTGAGTTTCTATCATTTTATTAAAGCTCATTTGATTCTTAAAAGCAGAAGAGAGACCTTCTAATTTAGATATTTAAGTTTTCTAAACTTTTATCATTGGTAGCAAGCGTTTTGTTAATTGATTCGTTAATTTTAGCTTGGCCATAAACAAGATCTTTCAAGGAAGGTTGATTTTTTTAAAACCAGAAAAAACGTTACCTCCTTGATAAGGTTCGCGGTTTTGATTAAAACCTTGACCACCATTTGGACGATACCCATTGTTGTTGTTGTTCATGTAGAACACGTCTTCTTGGGTATTGTTGGGGCAATCCTTCCCCATGTGGCCAGTGTTGCCACATTCCTCACACGTCATGTGTGAGTCTATGGCACGAACATGGCCATGTGTGTTGCAGTCGTCCAAACGCTTCATGAGGAGGTCAAGTTTTGCGGATACTATATCCACCTCCTTCACGGGGTGTACCCCCTTTATACAGGTTTGGAGTCTATCATCGCTCCACCCTTGATTGGAGGCAATCTTCTCTATTAAGTCCTTGGCTCCTCTAACGGTCATGGAGAAGAAAGCTCCTCCAGCAACGGCATCCATATGTCCACGGGCTGTTAGTGTCAACCCATTGTAGAAGTGTTGGAGAATGAGCCATTCTTCCATTCCATGGTGTGGGCAGGCGGAGATGTAATCTGGAAGCCTCTCCCACGCCTCGGAGATGGATTCATTGGTTGCCTGCTGGAAGCTTGAAATTCTTTCACGAAGGGCGTTGGTTTTGCCCAACGGGAAGAACTCCGCGAGGAACGCGGATGAGCATCTTTCGCAGGTATCTATGCTGGCCCGATTGGAATAGAACCATTGTTTCACCTTCCCAAGGAGGGATAGCGGAAACAAACGGAGCCGAATAGCATCTTGAGTTGCTACGAGCATGGTAGTTGTGTTGCATATCTCTAGGAATTGTTGAAGATGAGAGTTTGCGTCCTCGGATGCCTTCCCACAAAACGGGATGGCTTGTACCATCATGATGAGGCTAGACTTGATGTCAAGTCCTGCAGTCCTGGCGTCGACAGCGGGTCCAACGGGCACGTTGGCGGCGAAGGGTGCAGAGAAATCACGGAGAGTCCTTTCAGCCATGAGAGTTGAAGTGGATGGTGCAGAAAGTGTGGGTTCGCTTGTCGGGAGTGTTCGTGGAGAAGAGATGACGCGAGGTCAAACTTTTCTCACGAGCGACTCTGGATTTTCAATGAAATTTTCTGGCAAGTCGAATCCACGCATACACTATCCTGTTTTCACATCAAAGGGAAAACAGATCAAGGTTAGCCTGCAAGGGCAATGGTTAAATCACATCAAGTGTAATCATGAGCAATCATAGTATTCTTGTTAACCAATGTCTTCCCGGCAACGGCGCCAGAAATGCTTGTTGGCGTTTCTTATGACAAACTAAAAATACCACCATAGGCTAGTTAGGCCTAAAGTAAATATTCCCGGCATGGTGCCAGAAACGCCTCCTGGGTTGTTCACTTGCATAATAATACCAGATAATCCACAACTAGCAACAAGTGCTAGAAATGTATTACTCATATTCATGATAAAAGATAATCCACAAGCGCACGGATAACCCATTATAACATTTCACCCGAGAGTATTCTAGGGTATCGTTATTTATATTTTTCCAAAGGAAGACATGGTTTACAAGTGTGTACTCATGCTCATTGAATTACAAATGATAGGACAAAACCACATTCCAATGCAGGGTAAGGATAAACAGATAAGTGTAGGGTGACATACACAGAAGGCATTCCACTCTCTTGCTAAAAGGCGAGAGGCAGATCTAAGCAGAACTAGACAAAGTAAAGGGTTGCTGCTCCTAATGTACATCATCATGTAGCGTACTATGATTCTACCTACAGCCTAGGTTCATACAAGTTAGGACTAAGCACTCTATGCATAGACACTATCGGGAGATCCGGTATACGCAGAGTCTGCCCCGCGACGCCGGCCTTTTTATATACTCGTATGCCATGCCCGAACGTGGAGGATTACAAGGGACGGACAGGGCTGTCACTACCTGTCGTCTACCTCTACAAACCGTGGGACACGTTCACATCTAAGGGTGGAGAGCGAATCCTAGCACCACGCTAGCATTACTAACCACAACTCTAGATCCCTCGAGGCACCTCGCAAGGCGATAAACCTAGAGCACCCTTGCAGGACAATGGACCCTATGTCTAAACAGAGAACAACTGGCCTAACTAGCACAAACTAGACAAAGGATCAAATCTAGCACTAAGTTATGCATAAGCGTTCGTCGCTCAAGAACGAGCGATGAACGACGATTATTCAAGAACTAGCATCGATAATCGTCGATCGAGTATGAACGAACAAAGAACGCCCGATGAACGCCCATGAACGATCACCGATGAACGATGAACGAACGATGAACGAACATGAATGAACGATGAACGTTCATGCAAGAACGCGAATGAATGAAGAAAAAGTAGCATAAGCACATAACTACTACATGAGGAATGATATTCCATTATAAAGAATAAGTCTTACAAGAGAAGGCTACAAGAGCTATACCCAATTCTCCAAGGGACTTGGGAGCAAAAGGGCAGCCCACTACTCAGCCTAGCACTACCTAGAAAGCCTGTAGCTCTAGTGTGAGGAGGAGGGAATGAGCCTCTTGTGTTGGTGTGTGTTGAAAGGAGGGGGGTACCCCTCCTTATATAGCCTTCCAATGACGGTGAAATTGAGGGCATTGATGGCATTGATTGCAGGTGGAACCGACCTCAGGACGTCGGTTGCAAACCGCCATAGGAAGGTGGGGCCGAGGAGCCACTAAAAGGGGTCGGCCGATCCCTATACCCAGGTCGGCCAACCTGGTGTGGGGCCCCCTGGGCCTGGGCTTTTGTGGTGTTGGTCCCCTGGTCTTGTGATCTCCAATCCAGGTGCCATGGCCTTTGGTTGTTGAATTTATTGAATCTTTGGCCTTTATCTTTGATTTGAATTCCTGCGGCGATCGTCATTTTATGGAAGTGTTGATTCGTCGCTTTGGGGCATGTGTACATCTAGATTTTCCTATTTTCCACCTGCACACTAAGATCTAGAGGTACGTGTGGAAATAGGTTATTCATAAACAATATGCAGGAAACAAGTGTTAGTTCTTCTTTATTTATTGAGCTATTTGACGGTCGAAATCGTGACTTAACCACCGTCAACATACGCCACAAGAATATGGCACAGAATAGCAACTGCTCCATCCGTGTCCATCAAGATTCTTGGAGGCATTCTCTATTGGAATGCAATATGGCTAAATGCGTTTGGGCATTACAAGGCGAGGAGCTAGTGGAGTTTATCAGTCAATCTCCAAATGATGATGCCCGCAGTTGGTTGCATGAAGCACTGGAAGCCCTTTGGCATGACAAACTGGTGTGGCTGGTAGCTACGATGTGGTCGATCTGGCATGCAAGACGGAAAGCCATACACGAAAACATCTTTCCGAGCCCGCTGTCGACTCACAGCTTTGTAGAGTGTTTCCTCGCGAACTTGGAACTAGTTACGCCGAAGGCAGAGAAGAAGGGAGGTGTGCAGGTTCAAGTTCCTCGCTGGATCCCGCACCCTCAAGGTACGATGAAGGTGAACGTTGATGCTGTGATGTCAAAGAACTCCTGCATTGCAACACTGGCAGCAATCACGAGGGATGAAACAGGTAACTTTCAGGGAGCGTCTGCTGCTGTTATGGAAGGTATCTCATCACCAAAAATAGCGGAAACGATGGCCTGCAGAGAGGGTTTAGCTCTGGCGAACGACCTCATGTTGCGGAAGGTCAGGATTGCCACCGATTGTGCAAACGTTGTGAAGAGCATACAAGGCTCCGGAATGAATAAAGACGGTACTGTTCTTAAAAAAAAACCCAGGCCACCAGGCTGGCTCGCTGCGAGTAAGGCTGTAAAAAAAGCTCGTGCTTGACAAGCCGTTCGAGCTCGGCTCGCGTTAGGCTCGATTCGAGCTCGGCTTGGCTGGAAAACGAGCCAAGCTCGAGCTTTGTCCTGGGCTCGCGAGCCGAGCTCGAATAGCTCGGTTGGGCTCGCGTAAACAATTTCATTCCTGGTGGCCCAACAAATCAAGTGCCAGCCCACTTCTATTATGGCCCAACTAAGGGTCACGTGAGCCTTCCTGCTCGAGCTGCAAGCGCGCACATGGCACATCTCCTGACGCTCTCCCCGCCGCCAGCGATGCGCAGCTTTCTCCTCCATGCAGTCCCCTCGAATCCACCTCCTCTCTCCCATTGCTGGCTGCTGCAGGTCAAGAAAGCATCCAGTCCGTCCCAGCATCTAGCGTTGGCCTCTTCTTCCATGAAGCATCTGCGGGAGAGAGAGAAGAGCCTCTACTCGTCCGTCCGTGTTGCTGCCTCACCGGATGGACTTACTAGAGCCCACGTTGTCCATAGACGGCGGTGGGGACGCACGAGTGGTTTGCGCTGGCCCTGCTGACGACACCATGCGAGGATTCGAGCTCCCTTGCGAGCATCCTCTAGGATGAATTGCTCCATTATCGAGCCTGCGAAGCTCGCGAGCATGGATCGAGCCGAGTTCGAGCCCGTCCATAGGCTCGAGGAAATCTCAGGCTCGGCTCGAGCTCGGCTCGAGCTTTCATCTCGCTCGAGCTTGTGGTGGCAAGCTCGCTCGAGCTCGGCTCGTTTATAGCCTTAGCTGCGAGTCTGCCGTCGCCCGTCTGCGACAGCCGACGGGCGACTGGGCGAGGGCCTCGCCTTCCTTCCGCCGGCGCCAGCGCCTCCGCCTGGCCCGCCGCGGGGGACCATCTCCGCCTCGCCCGCCACCTCCTCTCCGCTTCCACCGCAGCCTACCGCCACTACGCCACACCGTCCGGCCTCCTCCAAAGCCGCGGCCATCTCGAATCCGACGAGCACACCAAGAAGCGCAGCCATCGAGTCCAACCACGTCGGGATCCAGGTGCACCTCATCCCCTCCCCACCCCCTTCCCTTCCTCTTCTCTTCCTTCGCTCATCCCCTACCCTGTTGCTAGGGTTTGAGCGGGCTGGACGCGCGGCGTGCACTCCACCGGGCGCTTTGCCGGCGACGAGCATCTATAAAGGTACACCCTTTTCCTTTTTTACCTGATCTTGCCGATCATGTGCTCTCGCCTCTCGGTTCAGCAAGCTTTAGGTGTTGTTTAGTTACCCAGGATTCCATTTTCTTTACACAAATCTGTATTGCGATTTTGATCTTGTAGCTCCAAAAAAGAAAAAAAGCTTTGGGTGTTGTTTAATTACTCAGGGGAATCCAGTAGGACCTGATGATTACTTGCCACTGAACCAAACAAATTAAGAGCTCTTCTCCAATACTTTTGCTGCAGGAGGTCAATGACTTGTTGACAGTTGTGCGAAACAAACTCTTGCATTGCTTGGGAGTATTGATCTGTCTGCACTTGGATCGATTTCTTCTTTTGTTAGTGAGTAACCATTACCTGGATCGATTTTTGGTATTGACGGATTGATGCTTTGTCGATTGGGGTGCTCAATTTGGGGTTGGGGTTGATTGGTGCATTCTTTTGCAGTTTAATCTGAACACTAGAAACATTATTAGTTGTCTGATCTGAATGGACTTAATTGTTTCAGTTTATAGAGCAAGTTCCACTTAAGGAGACAAGATACTATTACAATCCCATGCACCCTCACATCGCATCACTCCTTGGCTACAATCAAGGAACGTCACATGAGATACAATAGAATCCCTTGTAATCACTTTTCAGTTCAGCAAAGAAGTAGTTAGGAACGTCACAGCTGGAAGCACCTATCGGCTTAGCAACTAAATTTGCATGTATCCACACGCCATTGAAGAAAAAGGCATTACTTTCCACAGCTTCAACTAGCTCATGCTCACCCCCCTGACCAATTTGCAAGCACATACAAGGATAAATGCATAGTTTGTTAGCAACTTAAGTGAGCCATTGCTCAAAAGCAACTATAATGACATAACCCAGTCTACTGTAATAGTTTGACAACCCAGTTATGTCCTTTTCAACTGCTAACATTGCAATGAGTTTGCTTATGAATATTCCATGAACTAGTTCCCCGGATTGGCTACATCTTTTTTGAGAAAATTAGAGATTGTGTGGCCTGTTGGGTGGTTAGCTGCGGCTGCAGGCATGCACCGCTTCCAAACCCATCTGTGCACATACAACCCCACCTCTTTCCTGGCTGCAGCACAAGCGACTGCAAATAAGCAGAGAAGCGAATTATACGGACCTGATTGTTGTAGTGTTCCAAACCCATCTGTGCACATACAACCCCACCTCTGTCCTGGCTGTCCTACTTGAGATGGCCCTGACGGATTTAGCACAGATTGGAGCTGCTGACAGAAAATCTATTGTATTCTGCTGAAATTTAATAGAAACATTGGCATACACATCTTTCATGTCTTCTAAATAGTAACAGAAAGTTTGTAGCATGTTCTAGTTACTTACTCTGTTGCTGTGAGTTACTCCCTCCTTTCAGTTTTGATAAACGTATTAGCCCTGGATCACTATTGATCGACTGAATGTGTTCTGTTAGCTCTGAAATTGAATGTGTTCTGTTAGCTCTGAAACTGAATGAGTTCCTTATGTTCAGTTGTTCATAATTACTGCTACTGAAATAGTGACTCCATTCTATATTTCCATAGGATCATCGCATGGACTTTTTAGCTCCTGTTATCTAGCCTGTTAAGTCACCATGTCCACAAACACATCCGAAAGTTCCGATGATTCTCATTCAACCCAAACACGTGCTAGAAGGTCCAAGGTTTGGGAACATTTTGAGCAGAATCTAGTGCAAGGTGACAGTGGTTTTAAAGCTGTGTGCAAGTATTGTCGGATCCAATTAAGCACTAAGTCTGGAACTAGGGTCACTTAAATTCATAGTGTCACTTAAATTTACTTACCATATTATCATTTGCAATGCAGGTCAAGAAACTAGTGATGATCAGCTTACTAGCATGGTTAACTTTGTCACTCCGTCAGGTACAGCACAATGCATATATACTGTTTTATATGATAAACATGCTTCATCCAGCACTGAACAATTACATTTTTTTCATCAGGTACAAGGTTGACAATTCCATGTCAGGATCTCAGTCAAGGTCATGCATTCTTTGAAGGTATGTGTCATCAAGAACCAAATATGTACAATTCCCATGTGCATCTGCCGTTTCTGTATTTTTTTTGAAAGCTATAGATGACAGGCTGTGCAGAAATGGGAAATGATTGTTTCTATTGGCAGTCATAGGAAACTAACACTTTATCCTAGTAGAATGAAGTTTACATATAAGATTTTTTCAAATCTATTGATGCCCTGCTTCCTTATGTGATGTCCTGATACCTAATTGGCTAACTGCAAGTATATTTTGATTAGAAACATATATGTGCTGGTTTTAGTTTGAGACCTCAAAATGATTATAGTATTGTCGGAAACCTACATGAAAAGTCAAAAAAGCTGTCTGTTGGTGGATTTGTTCAGTGGATTTTTCTTCTGGTTTTAGTTTTTGACTTGCATTATGTAGCAAGTCAGACCGACGCCTGTTCAATTGTGCACTGTGGAAAGTTTCAGTTTGTTTCATTTTTTATAGTAGAATCAAGAATGCAGTTTCAGAAAACGAGTGTTAGTTGATTTAAAAGAGAAACATCCTACCATCTATTTTTACCTTACTTACGCCGCTGCATCTTGAAATCTTGATCAGTTTTGGCTTTGCATCAGGTTAATCCAAGCGGACGGTGAGCTGGACCAATGAACCATCAACTTTTCCGGTCCCTACATCAGCAACCTGTTGCCAAATCATCTTCAGGACAGCCTATCATGACACTATTTGCTAGTATCTCATTTAGGATCTCTCAGCTTGTAAAATTCTGTGTAATAGCTCGCTGAAGATCCGTCATCCATGGACTTCAATTGTATGAGTTTTGAAGCCTAATGCCTTTCTGGAGAAGAGTTCATCTGTGGCTCTAAAAATGTTATTTATTTTTTTATTTTCTTGTTTACATATGCTTTCTGATTCCTTATGTCAATTTTATTTCATTTATTTGTCCGTCATCTTGTCTTTTCTGGTGGAAACTGGTAAGCGCAGTTTGCAGCGTTTTGTTTGTTTGGTTAACAGAAGAGAATCCACGGTTTGGGAAACAAATTTTAATTGGGTTGTTTCTATAGTTAGTCCACACCTTTCCTGCGCATCAAGCACGCTAGCACAGATTGCGGCGAGGCAGCCCGGGGATCTGATCCGCCACACCCCGACCCGACCCCCGGCGCGGTGCAGATTGCGCGAGGCTTGACGAGATCCGCAGGCACCGAAACGCCACGACGCAGATCTGGGATGCCTCGCCGGAGCCGACTGGATCGCGCCGACAAGCTCCGGAGTTCGATGCGGCCGCCTAGCCGGGGTGATGGGTGCCGAGATGGGGGGTTGACGACGTGTGCCCAGAGAAGGAGGAGGGTGGTGGGGGAGGTGCCATGGCCCGAGAGAGAGGTTGAATGGTGGGGGATGGGCGTCGTCGCCAAGCAGAGAGAGGGGTGGAGACACGAAGGGGCTGTGAGAGCCTGAGAGGGATAGCGGCTGCCGGTTGCTGCGTTTAGGGTTTGGGAAGGGAAGTTCGTTTATATATGAGACGAAGTTGGGCTGGGTCAGCTACACTTTTGGCCCATTTAGCTGTGACCATCCCACCAGCGACGGGTTTTACATCAAGCCAATAGCGACGGGTTTTTCATAACCCGTCTAAAACATTGAACATGCAGCGACGGGTTAAATATTGCCCATATCTAGCGACGGGATTTATGAAAACCCGTCGCTAAAAACTTGATTGCTTGCGACGGGTTTTCCAAAACACGTCGCTAACAAGTGCAGCCATAATGTTAGCGACGGGTTTTTAAAAGACGTCGCTAATGTCTCGTCGCTAAAGCTTGCTTCTGTGGTAGTGTTTGTTTTAGCACCGGTGGAAGAACTATCAGAGGTTTGGTGGGGTCTGGTATCTATAGGTGAAGAAATGGTGTGAGTTTGCGTTAGGTGCCTGCAGACTCGGATTGGTGTGGGTTTAGTTCGGATTGCAGAACATTTGGCAGGGCTAGTTGCGGCACCCTCTACTTGCTCTACCCACCAATCCCCCGCTACCAAGGATTTATTCAGCTTGACGGATGCTTCCTTCACCAGCGACAATAACATCCCCCTCGTGTGTTTATGAGAGAGAGCAATGGATAGGCAATGGCCGGTGACGTGTGACAGCCATGACTACAGAGCAGTGTCAATTTGCACGGCTCAAGGGTGCGTTGACAGGAAAGGAAAATAAGGTGTATTGGTCATTTCTTTGCAAGGGACTACTCTAGGTCTCTAAAACTTAGCAGCAGTGGCACCAAAGTATATTTATTTAGCCCAGTAGGCGCTAGAAGCTTATTTGATTTAGATACGTAATTATGACAAAGAGAGGGTCACAGTGATCTAAGCAGATTCATAATCTGTTTGTAGTGGATAAAACCCTAAACCCCATGGGTTATTTTTAACTATGATATGTTTACGTTCTTCGTGGACTTGTTTTGATCGACTTCTTTGGAATGACAACTTGTATGTGTGATTATTACATGCATGGTAGGTTTTGCAAGTAGAGGTCCTGCAATGGCACTGGTGCGTGCTAGAAGGGTTACCTAGTTCAACCATCATTGGCAGACCATCACTTGTTTTATATTAAAATGCTCCCTCTGTTTTATGAATAGTGTTATTTTATTTTTTAGAAAAATTAGTGGTGGCACGAAATACTGATATGCCCATGTTTTGTTAGCCGCATGTAACTAACCAGATTTCCTAAAGTAATCACGACTAAAAGTCAATTTTTGCGTGCAAATCAAACGTGACCACTTAATTAGACAGATAGATACGGTCTAACTTTTAGAATTGTCATTTTTATGCAATATCTTTTTCAAACGTGGATATTGCACTTCTCATTAGACAAAAGGAAGTGTGTATGGCATCATATGTACGTACTGATGAGAAAATCTCACGTGACTTTGGGAAATCAAAAAATAGATAGTAAATCCATTGTCGACAGAGTAACAACGGCTCAGATCAAATCTGAACTTGCAAACCAGACCATCTATCTCCTCAACCTTCTTGCCGAATCAATTCTAAAACGCAGATACAAGTAACGATTTTTCAAGAAGCCCCTCACAGCCAATGAGAAGCCTGTAACTAACTCGAAAGTAAGCACACGTAAACAATGCAAGGGCGTCTTACGTAGAACACCCAAGTAACCAAGCACGCAAGAAAAAAACACACTCAGTTTTTATCAAAAAATTTAGAAATGTCCGTTCGTTCTTCTTTCTCGGTCTCCCCGGTGATTTCTTGGGTGGCTTCCCCAACGTCGTCCGGCATCTGAAGCTTGTCGGCCAATGTCTTGGCCCCCTTGAGCGCGATGACGAGCCAGACGAAGGAGAGGAACTCGCCGCCTTCGCCGAGGCTCTTGGCGTGCCGGTAGCCCCTGCACATGCTGGCCGAGTAGCAGAGGAGCCCAACCCACACCCGGTACATGAGCTCCCACCGGGTCTCGTCGTCGTACTCCACCAGCTCCTTGGCGAGCTGCCAGGCCTCCTTGATGAAGGCGTCCGTGCTGCACGCATCCCCGGCGTCCTCGATGCTCCGCCACACCACCCTGCCCATGGAGTCCATGCTCCGGAGGGCCTCTCTGAACAGGTGCTGCCGGCTGCCAGTCATCAGCATGTCCGGCCGGCAGTTGAGCAGGTGCGCCATGTAGTTGGAGATCCCCGCCGCGCATTTGCTGTAAGTGTACGTGAGGGGATCCAGCCCCTTGGGCGGAGGGCTGAGGCGGTAGCAGAGGTCGGTGGCGATGTGCCACCGGAGGACGCTCTCGTCGAACGGCAGCCTGCGCAGGCTCTTCCAGATCGCGTTGTCTTCGTTCATGCTTTTGCTGAACAACACCTTTACCTTCTTCAGAGCCCAGTTTTTCTTCTGGTCTATGTCCCTGTAGCTGGCGAGGTCGAGGCCTTGCACCTTATACCGCAAGAGATCTGTTACCACGAACCCGGCGACCTTGCCGTACAGATTGCTGCGATCGTCGCGGTGGAAGAAGCGTCCTTTGTATCCGACGCTCATGGCCCGCTTGATCAACTGTCCGGTCCTGGGGCTCTTCAGCTTCCGGACAGCGTCGATGAGATTGTCGCCCGGGAGCGTCTCGCACAGCGTGGGGATTTTGGTCTTGGACAGGGCCCAGTACAGGAGCTCACTGATCGGCACCCCGAAGACGTCGAGAACGGCGGTGAAGCTTAGGACGACGTAGGTCATCTTGACGTCGGCGGCATCGAACTGCTTGTACGCGTGCTTGTGGCTCGTCGCGAAGAGGGCGATGGCAGTGGCGTGCAGCGATGGCACCAGCAGGACGTGGCAGGCTAGGTACGCCGGCGTGGACACCACGTTGGCCCTGGTGTAGATGAGCCCGAACGCCCGGCGCAGCCAGCTCTTCATGTTCTTCTCCGCGCCGGGCTCGAGCTTGCCCAGGATGTCCTCCACCGGCAAGTCCGGTCTCTTCTGCATGGCGGCCTCGGCAGCGGCGCCCAGTGACATGTCGGAGAGGATCATCTGGACCTTGTCCCCCTCCGACAGGATGCTGGTGCTCTGCGTCTTCTTCTTCACCCAGACAAAGGACCCGCCGCCGAATTCGAGCTCGGTGAAGAGGTACTCCCACGCCGACGTGGGCTTCCGCCGCTTCCCGGCAGCGAGCGAGGAGTAGACAGAGATGAGGCGATTGATGCTGGCCCGCCGGAGCGCCCATGGCTTCTCGCAGAAGCTGAGGATCCCGATGAAGAAGAGCAGGATCGCGGACCAAAGCAGCCGCCGGTCGCCGGAGTCGGGCCACGTCTTGTAGAAGGCGTAGAGGGCGACGCTGACCTGGGACACGAGCGTCACCGTGTGGCGAGTCCACATCTCGTTGTCCTCGATGTTGTAGGCCGTGATCTCCTCCCGGCCGCCGAGGTGGATGAGGAGCACCGGCGCCCAGAGCACCTCGAGGGAGCTCGCCCTGGCGCCGGTGTTGCAGGGGCTGCTGGCCTTGGCCTGGCGGTTGAAGAGGGTGGCTAGCGCGTAGATGGCCACGGCGTCGCAGCTGATGTAGGCCAGCCAGATGAGCCGCCGGAGCCAGGTCCGGATGGTGTACTTGCGCATCGGCGCCGCCAGCAGGAGGAACCACTGCATCAGGAGGCTGCCGGCGATGAGGACGCGCATCTGCCATTCGTCCCACCACCGGACGGCGCTCCAGATGCCACTCATCTTGCTTACTCGCTCTGTGAGGGTCGGTGGCCTTCTTCATGCATTGCCAGCTTGCTCTGAAATAGGGACGAAAAGAAAAGATGGGAGGAAAAAAGAAAACAGGATAAAGTCGTGGCGGTACAACTTTGGTAGTGTCGATACGCCACCCTTTGCGTGTGCATGGTAATGTTCTGAGGCCTCACGTTGGTAGTCATGATGACGCCTGTTGCCTGCTTCTATCTTTGAACTGATTCGAGCTATCAACTTTGTTCAACTACAAGCATGTTTGCGTGCTTTCGTGGATTTCTCCATTTCCGAATTTTCCGTCTCCGTGCAAAAATATATGCTGTATATAACCAGCCATCATTTCCCATATATCACTACCCATTGCGAAAATGCCTCATTTCATATACAAACTAGTAAGGTTGCCCGCGCATATTGCGCGGCTAGACATGCCATACCTAATATTTTCAAAGACTGATCATACATGTGGTTTAATACACAAAGAAACATTTGTTTGCGCCCCTATTTTATTTCTAACTTTCTTATAAATATTAGAAAGGATGGCATACTTTTCATATGTTTTACATAAATGATTTTGCAGCGCCATATAACATTTGCTAGTGACATTAGTACTATTCTTGGAGAGCCTTTACCATAGCGTGCCTTTTTTGTGATTTTGTATTTTTCTGAACCATATTGGGTTCATACATGCAAATAAAAACCATTAGTTAGTGCTCTCATGAAAATATAATATATTGATAGTATTCTATACAACTTATTTCACTATTGGGTCAACAACATAAAATGGGATATTATAGTTCTCTTGTTAAGAAATCAACTTGCACAAAAGCTAGAGGCAACATGTAGAATCCCTCTGTTCTGGTACACATTGTATATCTATCAAAAGTTTCTTCTGCAAATATTCAGCACCTTTCCATTAAAAAAAAGAGAGAACGCCTAAATCTTTCACGCATGCCATTTTGTGCTGATCTGAGAACTCCACTGAATTGCATGGATAAATTGATTATAGTTGCATGGACAATTATACCTTGGTTATCTTGACTGATATGCGAGTCGCGGTGAAGTTGGATGGCTTGTCTCAAGTGGTAATATTGGATAAATCGATATTTTTTTCTCTTTAGCTGAAATCATGTAGTGACTTTCTTGGAGACCATGTATTTCTCCCTTTGTGCTATTCTTTGCTTCATCAATCGGTCATATATATGCCAGCATCTTTAAGCAGTTTCCGTTGCCCCTGCAGTAATTTTCCTTCCTCCCCCTCTCCTTGGGTCCAACAACAGATCGTTAGGCTGTTGGAGATGTTTGATCCAGCAGTCATGGCCGTCTACGTCCAGAAGCAAGCAAGGATCGGCTTCCATGCCAAGCTTCGTCACCAAAATCCCAGCCAAGCACGCACATCTCAAGGTAAGTGCAGTACTACAATTGCGGTGTTCCTTGACCAACTTCTCAACGTGGGCGTCAGATGCACAAACTGGGTGGCTATGCAGCTCTGAAATAATTCCTATCAGATTGGCCTGCTGGTCACCGCTGGTTGTCGAAAACTGTCGGACGCTCCTGGGCAGTCCCTAACCATGTGCGCCTACAGCTTTTCCACATCGTCCCTGCTCTTCAAACTTGCACGCCTATCACTGTACTGATTCACATGTCGCGTTCTAAGGGGCAGACCGGCAGACTCCATGTGGCCGAACATGCTAAAGTTCACGTGTGACATATCCCTTACCATGGAATTTTCCTATTAGCGAGCCCTCGCCAATCGCCATTGAAGACCTTGGGCTTCTTCTTGTCGGAGCGCGTCCATGTCCAGACTTCAGAGGGCAGTCATCGGGTTCACCCAGGCTCAGGTCGCACAGCTCCCTGACGTGGGCGTCCTCCTTGGACATGAGCGCGACGAAGACGGAGACGTGGCCTTTGTCATCGTGGTGGTTGTCTTCTGTCTCGTCTTCGTTGGAGTCAGAGGAATATTGGTTGCAGGAGCAGTCGTCGTCCTCCTCGGACTTGCCGTCGGGGTAGAACTGGATGCACCAGTCGTAGCCGCCGACAGAGAAGGTGCCTGACTGGACGCAGTTGCCGACGCCAAGGCCCCAGAATAGGCTGTACCCGGCGATCTCGAACACATGCCTCCCTCCCGTCGTCTCCGGGGAACACCACGACACCATCGTTGCTATGCTACCTCCACTTAATCATAGTTGGCTTCCTATCTCCGTCATACTCAGACGTCGGTAGGAACCCCTTGGCGAAGTCCAGGGGCCAGGCACGATCAATCTGTACGTGGCTTTTTTCTTTATCCAATCAGGCACAGTATATTTTAGCATGGACTCTTTGGCTTCGGATCTAAAATCTATCTATATGTGCTCTTTTTTACCAAATTGTGCACGCACATTTTTCTCCTTTTATTGTTTATTACGATTTTTTTCTGTTTACATCTTGTAGCTGGCATGGACTCTTTGTTAAATCTAGTCCGTTAAATCTTCATAAAATCTAACGGCTCATAGCTTTTCTTTTTTTCGATTAATGTGGTAATTTCGTGGCCTCGAGAGCGAACGTGGTGGCTCTAGCAAGATGGCCCGCTCTATATAGCGGCTAGATTTGTTACAGTACGGTAGAGCTATTAGACTTTATATGTATATTCATCATTTTTTTTTTGAAGAGGAGTAAATTAGGATAATAAAACACTTCATTAAATTATCCAACAATAGAAATTAAAAAAAACTGTGTCAAATTGGAAAATAAGACGACAGGGATTAACACCATGTGAATTAATAGTTTCAGTTGAAGATTGATGCCTTACATATAGAAATTTTCTCTTTAGCTACCTTCGAGATTTAGTCCTTAAATCTCTGTGTACTGGACTCGACGTCTTCCAAAATACATTATTGTGCATTTCTTGATTTACTTAATATGTTATATTTTGTTGATACCTTGTGTTCTTTTTTCTGTGTACCATCAACACACAAAAAACTTTCACTTCCTCACTGCCAGGAAGCTATCACTAATTGATATTTTGGCAATGTTTGGTTGAGCCCCTGCTCCGGCTCCTTTGCACCCACGATCTAGAGCCTAACCAAACTCTGTTTTTGAGAAGCGCTTCTTTGAAGAGCAGCCAGGAGGGCTTCGTCGAAATGAGCTACCGATGGGAAGCTAAAAATAGTGGCCCCTCACGGCTCTCACCCTACACAAATTAGGAGGAGCAGTTACCAAACGTTTTCTGCATAGGAGCCGTTTTACCAGAGGAGCTAAAGCCGGATCAAATTTTGAGAAGAAAGAGCCCAACCAAACATGCCTTCTGCCATTTGGTCAAACTACATGTTTTGTTGCCATTGCAACCGAGACATTGCATCATGTTAATATATAAGTCAGGTTTGTGTTGCTGCTTTTATATGATGCCGCCATTGGGATCGACGCATACTACACTACCATTGATTGTATTTGAGTTTATACACCCTCGAATAGGAGCAGCCCCTAGACTTAGTTTGGTGTAGGCATGGAGATGATGCAAATCTGGTCCCGAACGTACTGTTTGTTTCTTAGTATAGGACTTTCATCACCTAATAAGAAAGTTAGATTATAAATTTTACTACAGTTATGCTTTAGTCCTGTCTCATAGGTTGATTCGGAAGCTTTCTCACTACTTCATCTAATTGTATTGTGCTGCTTCTCTTCTTTATTATAATTCTCTGATTATTTGATAGAGAATTATAATGTCAATGATTGACTGCAATTATTTTTTCCCCAGTCAATTATTTAAACTATGGCATTTGAAACATTCGCTTACTTGCATAAGGAGCTGGTAGTAATTTCCTGTGTTCAGCATTATTAGATCCATGTCAATGCTAAATCTCTCTGATGCGTCTCTCTTCTCCAGGCTTTTTATTTTTTAGTTTGGACAGCATGCATTCTTCTGCGAATCGTAGACACACAGCAAAGATTTTGAATCTCGCGTTGTTAATTCGTAGTATTATATTTATCTCTTGCTCTACACCTTTGCGTGCACGGTTGAGTGGTTGTCGTCATCACAGACCGTCAGCGATTCAACCACGCTCATGTATCTAACCGCAAGCAGGAGTTACACTAATCATGTCGCCAGTTGTCCACTAATCCTCGTTCCTCATTCTGAATTCGGTTTGCCTAATTCCTGCAGCTCATCAAACGAATCTAGGAGCTGCCTCACCATAGCCTGATAGCCATGAAGTAACGCGCCCGGCGTATTCTGTCTCTCCAATCTCCATGCTGCAACGTGGCCAATTTGTCTGTGGCTCTGATTCGATTAATTTCACACACTGTCCGTGCATCACCATGCATGGAATTCTCTGCTCATGCTGATCTTGTCCTCGTGGTGTGGCCTGTACGTGCGCTGTGGCTCGCCGTGCCCTCCCCTGCTGCCTTCATGCATCGCCATGTAGTCGCCCACGCAAATGTTAGGAGAGCAGCTTGTCCACTCCTGCCTGACGTGAGAACCTGCCCGCATGATTTCCCAATCTTGGAGTACGAATCGTGTGCACCCTTTTGAGCACAGACGATGGTGCCGGTGGCCATTGTTCCGACTTTTCCCCAGCTTGTGTCATTTTCAGCATGTTTCAGATGCATAAAACAGAACATATATTGGCAGTGGCGGTGGCATTGGCTGCACGAACATGTGATACGCCGGCCGGTGTAGTGCAACGTTGCCTGTTCGGTGTCCCGATCAATCCGCGAGCTGCAACGTCCTAACGGATACGCCTGCAATATTTTTTTTCTTTGACTTAGTCAACAGGTCACCTTTTATTTGTAAACATACACAGGGGTATGTTAGTCTAATTTTTTCGTAATGGCAGTGGTGGGTAATTTACTTACATCTATAGGGACAAATTATTTTTCTTTTTTCCGATTAACGTGGTAATTTCGTGGCCTTGAGAGCGAACGTGGTGTCTCCTTTGGACCTTCAAATACTAAGATAATAGATATAGTACAAGAATACTATTTTTGCTCAATCCGTTTCTTCACAAATGGCCAACGCTTTCCAGTACATTCTATTAGGGGTTAAATTGTTGGTCATTTGATAAACTGTTGGAAAAAAAGGAAAATCGCACTAGAAAAACTGTTGGCCTCAGGAGAAAATAGTTGGTCTTTTTTTTTTTTTTGCGAGGAAAAAATAGTTGGTCACTTATTGAAAACTATCGGGAATGATTGTATATCTTGTAACCAAATTTAAGGGTCCAAAGACCATATATATAATTGTTGTACCCACAAAGGCTACTCCCTCCGTCCCGGTAAAAGTGCACTCTTAGAATTTCAAAAATAAATTAGTATGGATAGAAAATGACATTACTGCCCCTACATAAAGGTAACAAACGGCTTGGAAACCACGACAATCATTGCAGCAGGAGCTAAGCAACGATGCGAGCCTAAGGGAGCGGGGTGCATAAGATCAGGAAGAAACGAGCAGTCCAGGCACTACTAGAGAACACACTTTCCATGCCAGGGCTTTAGTCCTGGTTGAATTTGGACCGGGACTAAAGCCCCTTCAGTCCCAGGTTCAAATAGTCCCGGGTTCAAATTCCACCGTCGGAGGGGGGACCTTTAGTCCCGGTTGGTTAGTCCTAGTTGTAACGGTCGGCCACCAAAAGATTCCTGTCGGGACCTAGCTGGACCTTTAATCCCGGGCTATGGCTCCAACCGGGACTAAAGCTGGACCTTTTTAGTTCCGGACGGTCCGGAACTAAAAAGGTCCAGCTTTAGTCCCGGTTGGAGCCTCCAACCAGGACTAAAAGCCACGCCTTCTTCCTCCCCGAGCCGGCCGACCCACACTCATCACTTAGCTCAACTGAGAGCTCGGGCTTCACTCGCATGGCGCCTCCCCAAGCTTAGGGAGGTACTACCCATTTTTTTTGTCTCCATTTCGTGTGGGTTTCACTCATCCAAGTTGTTGTGAAGGTAATCCACTTCATCCTCGCTTCATTTCTTGATATTATGCTTTGTTTCATGATTTAGAAATAGAGAAAATTTAGAGGAAGATGGGAGAGGATTTTGAGATAGGATTATACAAGCTTTTGAGTTAGGATTTGATAGATACCTTGTTTGGTATATATGATTCATATGAGATAAGTAAAGAACTTGAGATCAAAATATTGTGTAGAAAAATTGATTAATGTGTTTTTATTATTTAGTCTTTGCAATAAACATGGGAAAAACTTGACGTAAATAAATTGTAGGTTCAGAAATTTCATTTCATCATTTACGTGTGATACAATTTTTCGCGTAGTTTGCATGATAAATTAGACGGGTCAAAATAATAATACAATTATTATGGAGCAGGAAAAATAAAAATGCACACAATATCCGGTGCAAGTGTCACACCCAGTTTCAAGGATGAACTAGATGTAAGCCGTATGTGCGCCCAGGACAAGTTACACACATACAGTGTCTCAGAAATTTAGAATAATATCCATATCCTTTATTACATCGTGATTTTATTACAAAATGACCCGGGGGTCTAGAAGAAAATTATATTATTGCAGCCAATAAAACTAAGCGAAGCAGCTTCCACAGGCAACGACTGAGTAGCACGTCTTGACCTCGGACTCTTCGTCTTCTTCATAGTTTCCCCAATCTTCTCCGTTCACTAAATAACAACATTTTTGGTCCGCGTGAGTACAAAAGTACTCAGCAAGTGGAGGGAAAAGATGACATGTGGCTATTTCAAGAAAGGCTAAATTGGTTCCTTTGCGTAAATTTCTTTTAGTTCAAATCATTTTAAAAGCGCCTAATTACTATGTGAATACTTAATTCTCCAATTTTCATCGCGTCATAACAAAGTACGGGCTACACCACCCGATCACAGTTACCCCACTGTGATGCCCAACCAAACCATCCCAACTAATCAAGTGAGGGTCCATGCCGTTCATAACCGCGAGCACGACTGTCAAGACTGTTTTCTCCCTGCAGGGGTTGTACACTTTCACCACGAGTCAAGATCATCCCGTATTGCCGGATACCCGTTGTACGGACGGAGTACCCTTACACACTTCCAAGGTGTGCGCTAGGAGATCACTACAAGGCGTTCCGATAGCTTCCACCAGCTTGTACGTGCCCACTGAGGTTCCACCGATAGGAGAAGTAACCCTTCAACCTAGAGGCCCCCTCTTGTGCCAGATGGTTCCGAGGAGTAACCCTCCTGTCCCCACGCATCGCTCTCCCGATGATTCCAGCGTAACCCGCCTTCCTCGCACCACCGTTTGGCACGCACAGAACTGGTCTCCACTATGTAATAAGCCAGGCCGCGCCCATAACTTGGCTCATGGTTGTACTGTTCTCAGGGGCGGTCGCTCCATAAACCGGTTCTTAGATTGTCACACCCGGTTTTAAGAACAAAACCAAGTGCTCATCTATATGTGTGCCCAGGATCAAGTTTCACACATATAGGACAAAGTATAGTAAAGCAGAGTAACCAATGTCATAATTAAATCGAATATCATTATAGTAAATGTCTCAAAGGACTATAAGAATACAAACGCTAGCGGAAGACTCCATAACACCACAGGCAATCGACCGGGGGCTCCACAAGCTTAGTCTTCATCATCATCTCCAAAGTGGGCAAACTTCAATCTCTGAGCAGCATTTGATAATTGTAGGGGAAATAGCAAGTGTGAGTACATATCGTACTCCGCAAGTGTGGGAAAATATGACATGCAAGCTTACATGAAAGAAAGGCTAACACATGGTTCATAGCAGAAAGCAACTATAATTAAATCATTTTTAAAGCACCTAATTACTAGGTGATGAAGAACCCACCCAAAAGTTATTAACAAAGGGGACACTACAAGTTACCCACTTGTAGCAAAACGGGTTACCCACCCAAAGCCATACTACAAGATACCCTCTTGTAGCATCAAACTGGTTACCCACCAGTTCCAACCATCCATGGCTCCTACCCGGAGACCATCCAAAACCAAACCAACCAGAGCCACTAATCATGTGAGGATCCAGGCCGCTCCTGACCGTGAGCACGGCTGTCATGACAGTTTTACTTCTCTGCAGAGGTCGTACCACTTTACCCACGAGTCGTGATTTCATCCCCTGTTGCCAGGTGGACTAAAACCTCCCTTATGCCCGTGCTGCGCTGCACTTACACACTTCCGAAGTGTGCGGCAAGGAGATCACTACAAGGTCTTTCAAAGAGTCTTCCAGCCAGCAAACATCTCATGCTAAGGTTCCACTACTGCCAGTACCCCTGCAACAATAGCCCCCTCTGGCACCGTGGCTCGGATTACACCATCCATCACCTAGGACTGAGGTTACTCCACCCCAATCCTCTTCCTCGAATGCCGCCAACTGGAAGAACATCTTGGTACTCAACCAGGCTGCTCCATATCAGCCTCGTGATGGCACTGTTGTCCTGGGTTGCCGCTCCACGAACCGGTCCTTAGCTAACTTGAGCAAGACCAACACAAACCAAAGTCTCGTGCTAACCGCACCATCATCAAACATACCACTTGCTCAAGTTAAAGCACACCTAAGTTCCAGGTTGCTAAAAAGATTAACCGGTCCATGATCATTATGTTCAAGTGAACTATTAGTCAAGATTATTAGTCAAATTATCATCCAACCCAGTTCAGCAAGCTAAGCAAGACCTACCCATCCTCATACTATCATCTACCATAACCAGGCGACAAGGAAATAGTATGGAACAGGATAAATGACATATAGGATTCATATTAAACGCTATGCATGCAAATTAAACTAGAGGGAGAAAGACATAGGTTCAAAATGGTCAAGGACACTTGCCTCAATTCATAGTGCTGCTGCTCAGAGTCTTCATGTCTTGATCTTCTTCTTGATGGTACTCGAATTGCGCATTCTCTATTTAACGGTAACATGCAAAGCAGACATAACATAAACAATAAGAAAACAGTACACCAAACAGTACCAAACTGCTACAAAAACTGTACCAAAAGCTAGAGCTCATTCCTACGATCGCGTGAGCGCAAGAATCGCTTAAAACGGAGCTATAAGTAAAAAGTTATGATGTTTCAAAGATTAAGGACTAAATCAGGAAAAACAGAAACGCCTAGGGACAGAAACGTGCGCGTTCCCGTTGATTGGCTGCATATTTAGGAGCATGGTTTGCACAGTAATCTGTGCAATGTTGTGGAACATAAAGGACACATGATGATTAGGGCACAGGTTCACCTGAATTGGAGATCGGATGGCTGAATCTCGATGAGATGGTTCTGCGATAGCTGATGGTGGCATGGCGTTCCTGGTCGTTTCTGGCATGATCTTGGGGAATCCTTTGGGGAAACTGTAGTATACTTGCTGGAACACAACCGGGTATTGAATTTAGGTCAGAAACAAAGAGGGATTGGGTGGAACACGGAAAACTGTTACCATCAGGCGCACTGGACAGATCCAGAACAGGGAGCAGTAGTCATTGCGAATTAGATCCCCGTCGATCCAGGTCAGATCTTGGGCTGAATTTTGGATATGTTGGAGAGGACTTCATGGCGCACCTCCTGGCGAAAATTGGCGGCGTTTTGATGGCTAGATCATCGGGAACGTGAATGCCAATCTGCGACAGCAGTGCTGGACGCGAGGGCAGGGAGTAGCGGCGGCAGCCTGGCGGCGTGGGAGGAGTTTGGAGGGGAGGGAGGACGTGGGGAAGGCTCCCATATATGTAGAGAGGGTGGCCTAGGGCTTGGGAAAGGTTTTTGGGCTTGGCCATAGGGTAGAGGGGCGAGGAAAGATGGGCCTCGGCCCAACCGGCAAGGAAATCGATGGGAAAATTGAGATATGGTGGTGGGCTGCCTTAGTTTTGGCCCAAGAGGGCTTGGGGCCATGGGGAGGACGTGGAGAGGAGTCCAAGCATTCATAGGCGATGTCGAGATAGTGTGCTAATGAAAGGAAACGGGAACTAGGAAGGAAAGTGCATTATCGAGCGTTAAATGTTGTTTTTCTTTCCTTTTGTGCAAAAACGGTAAGTGGAATGAACGTGGATGGAATCATATCTTGGGTGTAGAATGTGGGGGAGATCGTGTCGACATGTGAATCTATAGATGACGAAAGGTGATGTTATGAAAGAATAACATGACTCATGAGGTCAGAATGAACATGCACAGAGGTGAGGTGGGCGATTGAGTTGGCGATTGGAACCACGATCGTAGTTGAAAGATCTTGACAAGCCGAGTGAAGAGGAAGGAGAAGAAAAGGAGACATGCCAAGGGAGATTCAGCCCACAATGACTGGGAGCTTGAGGCTGAATTGCAGCGGCTGTAGCTAGGCTTCAACCAAGGTGAGGCAAAAGGAGAGAACGCCTAGATAACAGCAGCGGCTTGCCGTGGCCTTCTTGGTAACTAGTTTGCAGGCAAAGATAGACAAAGAGAAAAGAAACACAAAGAATGCTAGGGCATTCTTGGTGCTATCTGTTTTAGTTAGAAGATGAGATACAAATAAAGAGTAAGAAAGAAAGAAGGCTCGGTAACGATACTGAACTGCAGGCATGGGTGCAGATAGAAGGCAAAGAGTGGGCCAAAAGAGAAGAGAAAAGGTTGTTGCAAGCTGCAACATTGGGTTCCAACATAGCTACATATGTGGATTACAAAGTAAGTCACGATAGGAAGAAAATAAGCAAAGGAATAAAATGTTTGGGTGACACAAAGAAATGAGGAATGAATGAGATTGTGTTGCCAGGTGGTAGCTCATTTGGTTGCAACTCGATCAAATGAGAGAACATGAGTGGAGACCAGAACGATAGGGTAACAATACGAGAGGCAAGGCTTGCGAAACGAGATAGCAAAGCCACGATAGGAGGAACAAAATAAGGCATGGCAGACAAGAGAAAAGAAAAAGGAAAGGGAACAAAGAAGGTCAAATAAAAGGCATGCAGAGATATTTCGATTGCATAGTTTTGTTGCACACAGATGGCTTGGTCGTTTGCATGCTGAGGGAGAAAAGAAACCTAATAAGATGACAGCTTGGCCGAGATTAGGCCTAGGCTAGGAATAGGATTATTATCGATATTCAAAACTAATCTAAACTACAAGATCACTATCGAATTTTGGAAATTCATTATTCACATAAAGAAATACCAAATGCAAACTAACCAGCATGAATGCAACAAACAAATTTATATAACCTATATTAATTTAATTTATTTAGAAAATAATTACTTTGCCTAAATAAAAGTGATAACACTAAAATATTAAAGCAAAATTTTAAACTATTCTAAAAAGTTTTAAAATTTAGTGAAATTCTAGTCACATTCCAAAATCTGAAATTTTGGGGTGTGACAAGACTACCCCCCTTAAGGGGGGTAGAGCTCATCTCCGACCTCAACGAATGGACGACGAAGAATGAGTGTTTATTCTTGTTATGGAGCATCTATGGAAGCTCAAGAAATGATCATCAAGTTGAAGAATGAGAAGTCGAGTTACTCCTTCAGCCTCCTTTCTTTCTAGCCACTCAGAATCTCGGGGCGAGATTCCTGTTAAGGGGGGTAGTCTTGTCACATCCCAAAATTTCAAATTTTGGTTTGTGAGAAAATTTCACTAAATTTTAAAAAATTTTGGAATAGTTTAAAACATTGCTTTTAATATTCGAGTGTTATCATATTTATTTAGGCTAATAAAATTATTTTCTATATTAGAATAATTAATATAGTATTTAATAAGGTGTTTGTTGCATTCATGCTGATTAGAAATGCATGTAGGATTTTATTGTGTGCAAACAGGAATTTAAAATCGTGTAGAAATTCGATTTAGTTTAGCTTCTCAAAATCAGTAAAATAAATAGAAAAGCAAATTCCTTTTTAAGCAGCGTGGGCCGATTCCTTCTTGGCCCATTCCTTTGCTTTTCCTTTTTCCTTCTTTTTCCCTACCGCTCGGGCCTTCCCTCCCTTCTTTCCCGCAGCCCATTCTTTTCTCCCTGGCCGGCCTGCTTCTTTTCTCTTTCCCCACGGCCCAGCAGCCCACCCAGGCCAGCGCCTTGCGCCCGCCCCCGCGAACCCTAACGCGCCGGCCGCGCCGTACGCACCGCCGCCGCCCGCTCTCCCTCGGCGTGCGCACCCAGGCCCACACCCTAGGGCACGTCGCCCTATAAAACGAAGCCGCCGCCTTTCGTGTCCTCTTTTCCCCCATTCACCGCCGTCCCAAACCCTAGGTCAAACCGCCGCCGCCATTGACGCCGCCGCCGAGCTCGTGAAGCTGCGACGCCGCCGCCCCGGCCGACGACGACTCCGCGTCGAGCACCACCGTGACGCACCGCCCCTCCCGCGCTTGATCTCGACGAGACCGACGCCCCGACGACGCCGCTCGACGCCGCCGAACCCTCGCCACTTTTCCCCGCCGACGACGATCGTTTCCCGGGCCTCCTCGACCCGCGCGATCACCCTAGGTGGGTTCGCCGTCTTCTCCTCGTGCCGCACGTGCTCCCGCGGCGAGGTTTAGAGCTTCGCGACGCCGTTCCGGCGAGTCGCCGGCGAAGCGCCGCCGCGCCCGTCGCCACCCCGGTGACGCGGTCCACCGTGGACCATGGACCACGGTCCAATCTCGGTCCACGGGACCCGTGGACCCGGTCTACGGGGTTTTCCGGTTTAATTTAATTCGTTTAATGTTTATGACGTCAGCTTTGCGCATTAATCCGATTTTTCCGTAGAAGAATAATTCAATAACTTCTGGAAAATGTCAATTTTGCAGTTAAGTCCTCAGTCTTTTGTAAAATTCTGTTTAAGCCTTGCACTTTTACAGAAAACACCTTGTGTTTTATATAAATTATATTTTAGTCCCTAACTTTTACACTTTAGCCCCTTAACTTTTTCATATTTACAAATAAGTCCTCAAAATCTTTCTATATTTACAAATTAACCCTTAAACGTTTCTGGTTTTCTGTTTTAATCCCTAAAACTTCAAACTAGCATAACTTTTTACTCCTAACTCCGTTTTAAGCGATTCTTGCGCTCACGCGATCGTAGCGACGAGTACTATTTTATAGTACAGTTTTCATAGTCATTTGCTACAGTTTGATGTACTGTTTCTTATTGTTTGTACTTGTGTGCTTTGCATGTTACCGTTAAATAGAGAACTCGCAGTTCGAGAACTATCAAGAGCAAGACTGAGACTTTGAAGACTCTGAGCAGCAGCACTTCTTTTGAGGCAAGTGTCCTTGACCATTCTGAACCTATGTTTTAAATGTGTCTTTTATAAACATGCATGCTTGTTTAATATTGAATCCTATGTGTCTACTTTACCTGTTCCATATCATTCCTTGTCACCCTAGCTTATGGTGGTTGTCTTTGGGTAGTTGTTGCTTAGCCTTGCTGTTGAGTCAATCACCTTATCATGTTAATCTTGACTAATGGTATACTTCAACTAAGTGTTAACCTGCTAATTTGTTTAGCAACATGGGAAGCTAGGGTCTGAGCAAGGGGATGGTTTGGATGGTTCTCGGTGAACATTTGGTTTGAGAATAGTTCTTGCTCGGATCAGCTAAGGACCGGTTCGTGGAACGTGTAACCATGACAACAGTGCCATCACAAGACTGATAATGGGTAGGCTAGCCAAATAATTAGGGTGTTCTTAATTTGTGCTCGCTATTGGTAGAGTGGGGAAGAGATGCTTTGTGATCCTGGGAACCGCCTGGCATCAAAGGGGGCAGCTGGGGTGTTGGCTCTTGAGTCATGGTCCTGTGTGAACTGTGGGTTTCTGTGAACCAACACTTATGTACGGCTGTGGATCCTTAATGAGCGAGTTACATTGTTGGGAGCATTCTTTGTAAAGGCTAGTAGAGAAACCCCGGTCATCTACCTCGGAAGTGGAATGGCTCTACGGGAATCTCTATCTTGTGGGTAAAGTGGTGCCACCTCTGCAGAGTGTAAAACTTTCATGAAAGCCGTGCTCACGGTTACGAGCGGCATGGCCCTTTCGCATGATTAGTGGGTGTTGGGTGGTTTCTGGGTGAATCATATGTATCTTGGTGATCTTTTCCCTCACGGTCCTGTGTGAACCGTTGTCCTCTGTGGACTGTCTCCTGTGTGGAGTTTGGTTTAATTTACTTAATTTAATTAATGGGTAGTCCCAACACACCTAGTAATGTAGGTTGCTTTATAAACTGTGTGTTATGTTATAGTTGGCATTTATGCAAATGAACCATGTTATAGCCTTTCTTCTATTAAGCTTACATGTCATTTATTTCCCCCACTTGCGGAGTACGACATGTACTCACACTTGCTATCTCCCCCACAAATATGAAATGCTGCTCAGAGATTGAAGATTGCCCACTTTGGAGATGATGGTGAAGACTAAGCTTGTGGAGCCCCCGGTCGATTGCCTGTGGCGTTATGGAGTCTTCCGCTAGCGTTTGTATTCTTATAGTCCTTTGAGACATTTATTATAATGATATTCGATTTAATTATGACATTGGTTATCTGTTTTACTTTACTTTGTCCTATATGTGTGAAACTTGATCCTGGGCACACATACAGATGAGCATTCGGTTTTGTTCTTAAAACCGGGTGTGACATAGATTTAGGTGATTAACGAACCAAGGAACTGCCGGTAACCCCAGACAGTCCCCGAGCTTGCCGGTAACCCCAGCACAGCCCCCATACCAGTCACCCGAATCCCTAATCTCCATGTGTTGCTAGAACAATTAACCATTATCCCTCATGTGTCGATAGTTCAATTAGTCAAAATTAACATGTACCCAAACCCAAACCATAGCAAGGCTAAGCGACAGACTACCCATGAACGGAAAGAAGTAACTAGGCGACAAGGAACAAAAGTATGGAAATTCTAGTAAATACCCTATACATAGGTTCGTAGCATATTGACTCAGCATGCAATTTTGTAAAGAAAACAGTTTAATCTGGGCACAAGGTGCATCAAGGACACTTGCCTTCCTGGGGATATTCTTCAACTGCCTCGAACACTTGATTCTGCAAATCCTCGTACAACGGCTCCTGAACGTAACCTCCTAAACGCACAAACAAGCATATGCAACAAAATCAATATAGTGCACAAACATAGAGATTACAGTATGAAAGTGCAATGATGTTATGGGATTTATTGCTATGATCATTTTGGCGCAAGAAACACTAAATTTGGAGTTACTATCAAAAGATATGATAAAACAAAGGTTGGAAGGGCTAAACTGTGATAAAAACTAAGTTCCAGGGTCATATGCGCAAGATAACAAAGGCTGAATGAACTGTGGGTTGATTAGACAAAATTACAGGGGCTAACCAGCAAAGTGCGCATTATCTGGGTTTATAAGGAAATATTTCTGAACATGAAACTCCCTTGGAATAGGTCCACGAGTCCCGTGAACCAAGGCGGGGTCGCGGTCCATGGTGGAGCCACGGAGGCGCGTCGCCGGAGTGGAGCCACGGTGGAGCTCCCGTGGCCAGGTGCTCGCCGCGAGGGTGGAAGAGCTGCGCACGAGAGTGGCGAGCTCACCGGAGGGGTCTTGCGTGGTCGGGAGAGGCGGGAAGGAGGTTGGCGACGGAGGTTGGTGGCGGTGGTCGTCGGCGAGTGGTGGGGATGGTGTTCCGGTGGCCGGAGGTCGTCGGTGATGGTCCGGGCGCACTCCTCGTGCACTTGTGCGCAAGAGAGAGAGGCCAGAGGAGACGGAGACGGCCGGAGGCGGCCGGATGGCATGCGGCGGCGCGCGGCGGCGCTTCTCACCAGACCCGGGGAAAAAGACGCCGGCGACGGCGTGGGAGTGGGGGATGGGCGGCAGCAAGGTGCCGGAGCGGCGAACAGGGTCGGAGTGAGGCTCGGGGTGCCTTTTTATAGGGCGGGGGTGAAGGGAGACGGCCGGGCGCGGAGCGCCGGCGATGATTGCCATTAATGGCCGGAGCCGTTTCGATCCGATGATGGAGGGGTGTTTAAAGAGGGGAAACGGGTGGGATGCGAAGGGGAAGGGGTGGGGGAGTTTCAGCTTGCGCAGGAGAGGGCGGAGCTAGAGTGGCGGCGGCGGTTCCCGGCGTGGCGTCCGACGGCGGCGGCGGTTGGGTGCGACCGCACGGGGAAGACGAAGGGCGGGGCGGGCTGGCTCGGTTGGGCCGGTTCGGTTGGGCCGGCCTGGTGGGCTGCGCGTGCGCGGGGAAGAGAAAAGAAAGAGAAATAGGCTCGGCCCAGCGGAAAAAGGAAGACAGGCCGAATGACCTGTAGGTTTTGGGTTAGGTTAGTTTTAGGAAATTTCACTATTTTGCTTTTAGGCTTCTCTAGGATTGTCCAAAGGCTTTTAAATTTAAACAAGAGCAAGGCTATGCACAAATTTAAATATGCTATGCCATGAATGCAAATGCAATGCAACCTTAAGCAATTTATTTTATAAAAATACTTTTATTCTATTCTACATTGTGAATGCAACCTATTTACACTATAGTTGGGCAAATTTTAGAAATTGCAAAAAGTAGGGTGTTACAACCTACCCCCCTTAAAAGGAATCTCGCCCTCGAGATTCTGAAGGACCAGGAAAAAGATCGGGATATTCTGATTTGAGATCCTCTTCATGCTCCCAGGTGGCTTCATCTTCTGAATGATGGCTCCACTGAAGTTTGCACATTCTGATTATTTTATTTCTCGTGACACGCTCCGCTGTTTCCAAAATTTTAGTAGGATGCTCGACATAGGTGAGATCACCACCTAAATCCAACTCCTTCATTGGTAGCTGCTCTTCAGGAACCCGTAAGCACTTCTTGAGTTGTGATACATGAAAGACATCGTGGACATCCGAGAGTTGAGGTGGTAACTCCAATTGATAAGCAACTTCTCCTCTCCTTTCCAAGATCTTGAACGGGCCAATGTACCGTGGCGCCAACTTTCCTTTAACTTTGAATCGACGGAGACCTCTCATCGGTGACACCTTGAGATATACAAAATCCCCAATTTCAAAAGTCAAATCCCTTCTTCGGTTATGTGCGTAAGTCTTCTGTCGTGATTGTGCAACCTTCAAGTTCTCTCTGATGACTGGAACTTGCTTTTCTGCCTCTCTTAGAATTTCTAGTCCAAATACTTGGCTTGATAACTGTTATTATAAGCGCATTCAGCATACGGAAGACTCTTATCCCAGCTCTTGCCATACTTCAATGCACACGCTCTCAGCATATCCTCCAATATTTGATTCGTTCTTTCCGTTTGTCCGTCTGTCTGAGGATGATAAGCAGAACTAAAATTTAATTTAGTATCCATGGACTCGTGCAATTTCTCCCAAAACTTGGAAGTGAATTGTGTGCCTCTGTCAGATACTATTTTCTTAGGAACGCCATGTAGACAGACAATCCTTGACATATACAACTCAGCAAGTTTCGCTCCACTGTATGTCGTCTTGACTGGAATGAAGTGAGAAACCTTAGTAAGGCGGTCTACTATTACCCAAATGGAGTCATAGCCACTCTGTGTGCGCGGTAGTCTGACTATGAAATCCATTCCAATTTCTTCCCACTTCCACTCGGGAATCTTCAATGGTTGCAATAGCCCGGCGGGTCTCTGATGTTCTGCTTTTACCCTTTGGCAAGTGTCATACAGAGCAACATATTCAGCGACATCTCGTTTCATACCATACCACCAATACCGAGTCTTCAAATCTTGGTACATTTTTGTGCTGCCCGGATGAATGGAATATGCAGAATCATGAGCCTCTCGAATGATTAAATCCCGTATATGCTTTAGATTTGGAACACAAATCCGTTTACCCAACCATAATGTGCCTCTATTGTCTTCGGAGAAATCCGTCGTCTTGTTGTCCTTGATGAGCTGTTTAATTTCATTGATCATCTCATCTTCCAACTGACAATTGCGGATGTCTTCCTCAAGAGTTGACTCTACCTCCATAGCGACACCTTCCAGGTCATTTACAATTCCCAGATTAAGTCTCTCCAACTCCTTGCATAATTCTGATGGAATTGTCCTCGCTAGTGCCATATTACAGTGTCTCTTCCTGCTCAGTGCATCTGCGACAACATTAGCTTTCCCAGGATGATAGTTAATTCCAACATCCTAATCTTTGATTAATTCTAGCCATATGCGTTGCCTCAAATTAAGATCCGTCTGAGTGAATATGTATTTAAGACTTTTGTGATATGTATATATTTCACAACGGTGACATTTTCAAGGCATGTACAACAGCCGCCAACTCGAGATCATGAGTAGGATAATTTAATTCATGTTTCCTTAACTGACGTGAAGCATAGGACACCACTTGACCTTCGTGCATTAGCACGCATCCCAGTCCTTGGTGTGAAGCGTCACAATAAATATCAAAGCTCTTTGTAAGATCAGGGAAGACCAATACGGGGGCTGATGTTAATCTCTTCTTGAGTTCTTCAAAGCTGGCTTGACACTCTGTTGACCATTTGAATTCTTTACCCTTTTCTAGTAACTTTGTCATTGGCCTTGCTATCTTAGAGAAGTCCTTGATAAAACGACGGTAATATCCCGCCAACCCGAGGAAACTGCGGATCTCGGATACATTCTGAGGGGGCATCCAATTCAACACATCCTTTACCTTGCTTGGGTCCACTGATACTCCTCCTGCAGAAATGACATGACCAAGGAATCGGCTTGATCCAACCAGAACTCACATTTACTAAACTTGGCAAACAGTTTGTTTGCCCGAAGTTTCTCTAGAACTAGCCTCAAGTGCTCTTCATGTTCTTGCTCATTCTTGGAAAACACTAGGATGTCATCGATGAAAACCACTACGAATTTGTCCAGATATTCCATGAAAACCTTGTTCATGAGATACATGACCGAATGACATAACAGTGTACTCGTACAACCCATATCTTGTCCGGAATGCTGTTTTAGGTATATCGATTGGATGCTCTGATCTTCAGTTGGTGATACCCGGATCACAGATCAATTTTAGAGAATACACATGCTCATTTCATCTGATCAAACAAATCTTCTATTCCAGGAAGAGGGTATTTGTTCTTGACGGTCAGTTCATTGAGAGATCTATAGTCTACACACATCCTCTGTGATCCATCTTTCTTTTCTACAAATAGTACGGGTGCTCCCCAAGGTGATGAACTAGGGCGAATGAAACCCTTTTCCTGAAGTTCTGCTAGTTGTTTCTTTAATTCAACCAACTCATTAACAGGCATCCTATACGGCCTTTTAGAAATAGGTGCGGTTCCAGGTACTAACTCAATGAGAAATTCGATGTCGCGATCTGGTGGCATACCTGGTAAATCTTGGACCACTCGAATGTCCTCAATTGTTGTACCCTTCACTTGATTGAGCATGCTTGATTGGTTTGACTGAGCGGTTGCCACAAACTCTACTTTGGTTCCATCATAGCTGTTAGTTGAATTGCTCTTCTTGCACACTGGATGACTCCGTCATACTTTCTTAGCCAGTCCATACCCAAAATGATATCTATTCCCTTTGAATCTAGAATGATAAGATTAGATAGGAATTCTACCCCCCTTATGGTAAGACTTACTGCTGGACATAGATGCTTAGTCC
Source organism: Eragrostis nindensis (assembly GCA_012490785.1). Lineage (NCBI taxonomy): Eukaryota > Viridiplantae > Streptophyta > Magnoliopsida > Poales > Poaceae > Eragrostis > Eragrostis nindensis. Next base: position 28,292 of record JAAXCT010001346.1, on the reverse strand, counting down.
TCATTTCACCACCAGGTGAACTAACTAACATGGTATGCTTCATGGTAGCAATAGGCAGATTATATTTTGCAACAAAACTTGATGATATGAAGGAATGCGATGCTCCGGAATCGAATAGAATAGTTGCAGGGTGTGAGTTTGCTAGGAACATACCCAATACCATGTCCTGAGCCTGATGAGCATCTTCAGCAGTGACATGGTTGACCTTGCCATACACATAGTTCTGCTGCACTTGATTACCATTCCTTCCATGATTCGGCCTCTGATTATTACCCATGCCTGGGGCTGCTTTCTTATTTGGGCACTTACTGGAGAAGTGTCCTAGCTGACCACAAGTGAAACATGGCCCTCTGACAACATTACCCTGAGCGGGAGCATTTGCGGAGTTTTGTGAGTAGGTGGAGCTGCAGGGCGAGGCGCTTGCGGGTTGTTAGGGCGAGGCGCATGGGAGTTGGGAGGCTGCACTTGATAGTTGGGGCGTTGCATCTGGTGGTTGTTGGGGCGCGGAGCATGCATAGGTGGCCCGACAGTGTGTGGAGCGCGGTAGTGTGGGTTTGGCTGCTGCATTAAGCAAGGGCGAGTGTTACTGCCGGATGACTGCCCCTGAAATGCCATCTTCCTTTTTTCATCTCTCTCAATTTCATTACGCTTGTGCTCTAAGACCAAAGCCTTGTCTACCAATTTTTGAAAATTCACATAATCATTGTTCAGCAGCTGGTACTGGAGGTCGTTGTTCAGTCCATTCAGAAAAACATCTTGCTTCTTCGCATCGGTGTTCACATCATCAGGCGCATACCTTGAGAGCTGAGTGAAACGATTAAGATATTCACTAATAGTCATGCCACCCTGCTTCAGTTCTGAGAATTCCTTACGCTTCAGTCTGATGGTGCCTGTAGGAACATAGTGCGACCTGAAACTAGCCTTGAACTCGTTCCAGGTAATAGCTTCAACATCGGCATGAGCATTGCAATAAGCTTCCCACCAGTCTGCAGCGGAGCCAAACAGTTGATGTGCTGCAAAGAGTACCTTCTCCCGATCATTGCATTGTGCTATTATGAGTTTGTTCTCCACAGCCTTGAGCCAATCATCAGCCTCTAATGGGTCCTTGGCGTGAGAAAAGGTAGGTGGCCTTGTCCTCAAGAAATCCCCAAGCTTGAATTGATTCTGAGGTGGTGGTGGTGGAGGTGGAGGTGGTGGCGCAGCACTATTCTGGTTCTGCTGAATAGTGTTGAGAGTTTGAAGTACTGTCTGCATAAGCTGGGCTTGCATAGCCATCATCTGCTCAAATGGTGAAGCATTATTGTCGTCGTTATTGTTCTGATTGTTGTTCGAGGTGTTGCCGATGCCACTAGTATTTCGCCTTGTGTTAACCATCTGTTGGATTTAAAAAGATAGCATTGAGATATATATAAGCGCACATGGATTAATCAAGAGATAGATATTGAGTCAGGCGTACAGGTTTGATAGGAATAAAATAAGACAGAAAAGAACCCCCGACTATATGCATCAAGTAAATGGACAAAGCTGAATTTTATTTTATTATAGATGAAAGGATGAGGCTGTGGACAAGGTGCCGTAGCGACCCACAGCTCACATCAAACTCCAGTACGATCATATCATAACCAGCTCAGCAGACAGCACAAGACACACCACTCGTCATGAAAATCGATGCTAACGACACACTTTTATTATTGGACTCATGGTGGACTCTTAAGCACGGGAAGTGGCCTCGTCGTCTCCTGGGCGAGGGCTCCGAACAGGTGGGTAGACCTCTGGGTAGCGGGAGGTGAAGTGGCAGTCCAAGTACGACCAGCGGTAACAGAGTAGTCCTCTGCACGATACTCCTCGGTGTCCTCAAGTAGCTTGCGGAGGCGCTGAATCTCTGCCTGTGAAGCCTGGAAGTGGGCAGCCATATCTGTGAAAGCCTTCTGAAGTGCAACCATTGCCCCTGGCATCACGTGTCCCTCAGCACGGTCATACTTGAACTTACCAGTACCAGGCCTCCTGCTAGGAAAGTAAGTGTACACTGAAGCTCCCAGACGGTCACGGTAGGTGTGACGTAGTGAAGTGAAGGCCTCCCAGGCAGCATCAGCCACTGCCTCTGCACGAGTCGCTCTGACGGCGGGTGCGTCGTGAACTCCAAGAACACGCTCTCCCTGGAAGATGTGAACCTGGCCACTCCATTCATCACGTTCTCTGCGAGGTACCAGCTTGATGTAATACTCAGGGGTCTTGTGGATGCCCACCCTGAACAGCAGTCTTCTGAGGAGCGAGGGAATGTATCCTCCCTCTTCCCCGTAGCTGCGGTACAACTTGGCGTGGCAGGGCTTCAGGTTCGCGGAGTCGTCCTCGGGTCCCTCGTCCTCCTGCGGCTCCTCCTCCTGTGGCTCTTCCTCATGCTGAGCGGCGTCGGGGAGTACGTCGTCCTGCTACTGAGGCTCCTCCTCCTCCTGGGGCTCCTCCTCCTGCGGCTCCTCCTCGTGCTGAGCAGCGTCAGGGAGTACGTCGTCCTGCTGAGGCGCCTCCTGCTGCAGTGGTACAGGCACCATCTCCTCCTGAGGCGCCTCCGGCTGCTGTGGCTGAGCACGACGACGCGGCCTGCGTCCACCAACAGTCTTGCGCGCGGATCTCCTGGTGTTGGCCATCCTCTAAAATTTTAAACAAGAGAGTGTAAGAGAACAATTTGAAATAAAAGCAAAGGAACTGTAAGGAAGCAATTTAAATGAAAGAAAGAAACAGAGTAAAGAACTGTGAGACAGCAGTTTGAATAAAATAAATGAAACTGTAAGACGACAGTTTGAGAGACAGCAGTTTGAAATAAAAGAAACCAAACTGTAAGACGACATTTTTGAATAAAACAAAGGAAGGTGTGCAACAATAAAAATGAATTAACAGGGAAGCAACGTAAATGAATACAGAGACTGAGAATAAAACTTTTTGTAAAGTAGTTTGTAAATTATATCCTTAGAGCGTCCGGTCTATCTAGGCTTGCGTCTTACAGTCGATATGGCTCTGATACCCTTTGTCACACCCAGTTCTGAGGATGAACTAGACGTAAGCCGTATGTGCGCCCAGGACAAGTTACACACATACAGTGACTCAGAAATTCAGAATAATATCCATATCGTTTATTACATCATGATTTTATTACAAAATGACCCGGGGTCTAGAATAAAATTACATTATTGCAGCTAATAAAACTAAGCGAAGCAGCTTCCACAGGCAACAACTGAGTAGCACGACTAGATCTCGGACTCTTCGTCTTCTTCATAGTTTCCCCAAGCTTCTCCGTTCACTGAATAACAACGTTTTTGGTCCGCGTGAGTACAAAAGTACTCAGCAAGTGGAGGGAAAAGATGACATGTGGCTATTTCAAGAAAGGCTAAATTGGTTCCTTTGCGTAAATTTCTTTTAGTTCAAATCATTTTAAAAGCACCTAATTACTATGTGAATACTTCATTCTCCAATTCTCATCGCGTCATAACAAAGTACGGGCTACACCACTCGATCACAGTTACCCCATTGTGATGCCCAACCAAACCATCCCAACTAATCATGTGAGGGTCCATGCCGCTCATAACCGCGAGCACGGCTGTCAAGACAGTTTTCTCCCTGCAGGGGTGTCGGATACCTATTTTTAGGTATCCGTGAAAGGATGCCTAAATCTGACGATAAACAAATTACTGACAACATTAAGGTCACGACTCGACCCCACGTGGACCTACGACACAGGGGACGAGGCTCGACCCCCTTGGCGGGCCCCATGAATCTGATCCACGACGCGACCCCTCGGTGAAGAGTCCGCGCCCCGTTCGACCCTGAGGGCAGGGCCCGCAGGCCGTGCCCTCCGCTCGACCCGCACGATAGAAACCCCGCCTCGCACGACCCCCCACGGGACCCGCGAGTGCGGAGTAAGGGTCCGCGTTCGCTCGACCCACGATCATGCCGCCACGCGGCGGCCGTCTGGGGGTCGAGGCCACGGGCCCCGCAAACGGAGGCTTCGCCGCGAAGCCTCACGGCTCGTGGGGCCTAGCGACGCCGCCTCACGCGCGTGGACGCACATGGCCTGACAGCGCGCAAGTGGGCAGAACACTGTGGCCTGTGTACTCCGCACGATCAACACACCGTGTCCTCTTGCCGCGGCGAACGACAGGGATTAGGCGGGACGGAGCGCGTCGCCACAGTCTCGCGCCATGCCGCACAGGGGCCGAACAGCGCAGCGCTGTGCGGAACAGCACTCTACAGGGGTCGGACCGTACCCAGGACGGGACGTTCTCCACGCCGCTGCTACCGACCCTGCGGTCAAGGAAGCCGAGGAAGAGACCGGCGAACGGAGTGATGCCACCCTCCCCTTTTCTTTCTTTTTCTTCTCCTTTCCCTTATGTGAGCCGGCCTTCCCCTTCAGACTATAAAAGGGGAGGGCCAGACAACGGGCAGGGGGACCGAAACCAGACTAGACTGAAAAACAGACGAAGAACCACACACGTACCCTCAAGAGACTTGGGAGCTCCTCCCTCTCTCGCCGGCTTGTAACCCCTACTACGAGCTTAGATCAATACGAACCATCGCCATGCACTGGACATAGGGCGTTCTCGCCTGAACCAGCCTAATCCCGCGTCTAGAATCACGACTCTTTACCTTGGTCAGAACGTGCGGTACAAATTTACTAGTCGGCCAGATTACTTAACGCCGACAGTTGGCGCGTCAGGTAGGGGATCCTCTGCGCGTTCGACCACGACCTTTTCGCCGGCGATGGCCATCCCTCCGCCGGCGGACCACGGACGCATGCGCGCGATCAGCCGCGTCGCCCCCCCTCCCCACCCCCCCCCCCCCCCCCCCCCCCCCCGAATAGGGAACGCGAGCTCCGGTCGGCGTACTACTCCTCACGCCCTCTCCCGTACCGTGTCTTCCGCTTCGAAGACCGGGACTACGAGGACGACCTCCTCGACCTCCAGCGGATCCGCCTCCAGGCAGCAACGTCGCCGCTGGGGACGCTCGTGGCGGACACGAGCATTTTGCGCGGAGACAACAACGGGTACCTCCCGGTCTCCGTCGAGATCCACGTCGGGCGGAACCCCCACCCGGCGGAGTGCCGGTGCATTTTCTATGCACTGGTCAGCTTCACCCTGCAGATCGGTGGAGGGGCACCGTTGCCTCCAGAACGTGAGTTCTGGAAACCCACCACCGACCTGCATCCGCGCTTGCGGCGATGTTGGCGGTCGTTAAACCATGTTTTGACCGCCACCCTACCGGTAAATAAAAGCATATCACAAGATTCTGTGCATAGTAGATAGGAATAACACTACTCCACAAGTTTTGGTGAATATTTGGATGCAGGAGTGAATATGGAGGAAAGTGGGCCCAGCCAAGGGAATTCCCTGGCCGGCCGGCCCCACCATAGGCCGGCCGCCCCCACCAAGTGGCACCAGGCCTTGATCTTCCTCCAGTGGGCTGGAAACTGGTCCACAACGAATAATTCAAGGCCCAGCCCAGCGGATTTGCGCTGACTCACTAGAGGTGGGCCATTTGGGCCTCAACTTGGCCCTCACTGCAGTTCTGCCGCCCCCACGAAGTAGCCGACCTTCGGACCGCCTTCAGGGAGTGATCAGGAGCGTTGAGGCAGAAGGCGGTGGCCAACCGCCACAGGGGACGGCTGGCCGGCCTCCCTACCTGGCCAGCCGGCCTTGCGTAGCAGCCCTGCCACTCCATCTTTGGGTACAAGTACCCCACCGTCATGGAGAAGCTATAAATACCCCTGGCCGGCTGCAGAACTAATTCGCACCACACTTCATCCAAGTGTTTATTTCTTGTTTAATAGTTACTTTGGGAGTTCGAGTACAGTAGAGTAGAGTGAGAGCTCTCTCGGCTTCCGGAGTCATCTCGGAGTTCTGGTATAGTTCTTTGTATCTTAACTCTTATAGAGATATTATTTTATTCAATATATTTATATTTAGCTTTATCTTTATTTATTTCTTTTAGTAGTTCTTTTCTATTTAGTTTATTTATTCCGAGAAGTCTTGTTGTGGGATTCGTGATTGTTATCTAAAGAGTACGAGAGAGTGCCTCCGCCAGAGATGGCGTCCGCGCTTGGTGAAATCTGTGCTCTATTCTTAGATAGGACTGCTCCGTTGATCAAGAGTAGTTCCTCTAGGCGGGTTGTAAGCATGGAGCTTAGAGCTTGGCCTATGCACGTTTGGCATCCAACCCCACGGAGGATGGTAGCCGCGAGTGTATGTGACAGCTACACCGGTCTCTGTAATCCACCACGTCCGGGTTGGACAGGCAGGGTCTTAATTATAGCGTACGGTTCCCTATGTTGAACTAGCAGCATCGGTTCACATAACCTAGCACGTGCGTGCCCCGAAACGACATGACTTGTATGTGTATGAGCTTAGCTAGAATAGATAATCTTTGTAGACTTGACTGCTAGGAAGAGAAAATACTAGATAAACATATAGGAAGTTTTGCCTCAATCTCATTGTCCTCCCAAATGTATACTACGCTTTTATTTCTTTTATCACTTAGGATTAGAAGGTGTGTGCCAACCCATATATATATCATGCAAACCTGACCCCGTCTCAAGTATAGTTGAGATATTGTTTTTCTCCAATTGTGCAATGCATTGCTAGTATTCAGCTTCCTTTCGCTCTACTTCCCTGCGAAAATATAAATACGATAACCCTGGAATACTCCCGGGTGAAATGCTACAATGGTGATCCGTGCGCTTGCGGAATTAATGAATTTAATTTACACGCATAAGAACCGCCAACAAGCATTTCTGGCGCCGTTGCCGGGGAAGTAGCAGCTAGGATTCTGAATAAATGCATTGTGTTTGTGAGAAAATAATTATCACTTACTTTTGCGGGCTTACCCTTGTCCTGTTTTCTTCTTGTGGAAAATTAAACAGGACGGTGCATGACTGGTTTCGACCTACCAGAAAACTTCCACCCAGATCCCAAACAGTTCTTGAGAAGGGTGAGGGCCAGGCTTACCCCTCCTCCCACCCACGCTCGATCGAACGTTCTGGCTCTCGAAGGATCCCTTCCACCGACCGTTGATCGCCCTCCGTCTTCATCAACGAACAACAACATGGGTGATCCAGTCGAGAAGACGATCAATGACTTCTCCGCGCCAACCACGGAGAACATCCGCGTGGGACCCAACCCGCGCATCACCAACAAGGACTACGAGCTCAACATGATCCTGGCCAGTCCTTTCTGTGGGAAGCCATCGGAGGATGCAAATGCTCACCTCCAGAGGTTCCTGATGACGTGCAACACCTTCGCCATGAAGGATGCACCTCAGGACGCCATCCGACTGCAGCTCTTCCCGTTCTCTCTGTTGGGGAAGGCTCTCCAGTGGTTCTACGCGAACCAAGAGTCCCTCGACACATGGACGGCATGCTCCAATGCCTTCCTCGCCAAGTTCTTCCCGCCGGGCAAGACGACTGCCCTGCGAAACAAGATTTCGGGCTTCCAACAGCTCGCAGATGAGTCGACCGCGGAAGCCTGGGACAGGATGCAGGAGTATGTTCTCTCATGCCCTCATCATGGCATGGAAGAATGGCTCCTTATTCAGAGTTTCTACCGCGGTTTGAGGTCGCCCGCTCGAGAGCACCTCGACGCCGCAGCAGGCGGCTCTTTCTTCTTTCTTAGCGTGAAGAACGCTAAGAAGCTGATTGAGAAGGTGGCGGCCAACCAGACTCATAGTGAACACCAACCGGCGACCACCAAAACCCGTGGAGTGCACCAAGTGGAGACGATGGACATGCTCGCCATCAAGCTCGATCAGCTACTCCGCAAGGTGGACCCTCCACTGGACCTGCAAGTTGCAGACTCCCGCATGACATGTGAGGAATGTGGCAACGTTGGGCATATGGGCATCAATTGCCCAAATGCGAGAGAGGAATGCAATTTCCTCAACAATGGCAATGGGTATCGCCCCCAGAACAACTACGGCTGGAACTCCAGGCCCGACCTCTCCTTCAACAAAAATCAGAGAGGTAACAATGGTAATCTTTCCCGCTATGAGCCTTCTATCAAAGATCTAGTTCTCGGCCAGGTCAAGATCAATGACAGCATTAGTAAGAAGTTTCTTACCACCGACAAGGCTTTAGAGAGCATAGATGCTAAGCTAGAATCGTTCAGCACTGCTTTGCAAAACCAGCTGAGTCATAACAAGATGCTAGAAACGCAAATTGCGCGAATTGCTTCAGCTGTGCAGTCTTCTCGTGAGGGTAAACTCCCTGGGCAGCCAGAAGTTAACCCCAAGGAGAGTGTAAATGCAATAACCATCAGGTGTGAAGAAAGCGAGCTGGACTCTACACTTCCCAAGGATGTGATCAGGAGGGATCCCGGATGTCCGACCATCCCATGTTTGGTCGACGACCGGTGCTTCGCTCGGGCACTATGTGACTTAGGAGCAAGCGTGAGCGTCATGCCGAAGGCAATATACGATTGGTTAAACCATCCTTTATCTCCAACGACCATGCGACTCCAGCTTGCAGACAGGTCACTACGCCTACCCTTGGGGATTGCGGAAGATGTCCTAGTCCAAGTCAGAAACCTCTTCGTCCCCGTCGACTTTGTTGTGCTTGATATGGAGGTAGATGATAGAACCCCCCTTATCCTTGGGAGGCCATTCTTGAGCACTGCCAACGCCAACATCGACGTGGGGGCAGGAGAGATCCATCTGGATTTCAACGGCAGGGAAGAGAAGTTTAACTTCAGGCCCAAGGTTGAGCAATGCAAGCAAGTGAGCGTCATATATGGAAAGGACCCAAGGGAAGTGGAGAAGATTAAGATTACTCCACCCATGCCGCAGCTAGACAAGCTCATTGCATACATGAGAAACTATCTGGCAAAAGAGAATGAAAGAAGGCCAGCCAACTATTGGAGGACTCCAAGGACGATGCCACAACTGCCAAAAACACCACAAGCCCCTCTTGCTCCTCCCCCGCAAGAAGGAGTAGGCGAGTCACAATCGCCTAAGAAGAGGAGAGCTAGGCGCTCAAAGAAGAAGAAGGCAGCCAAGGTACCGACCGAGGAGAGTACAACAAAGGCACCTAAGAATGAAACGGTCACCGCCACAAGAGCAAAGAAGACAATCACAGTGTGGCGAAAGAAAGAAGGAACCTCAGCCGCCAGATTCTCTAGCGAGTGAGGTCCAAACAAGTTGAAACGACATGGAGGACGTCTAGCTCAAGACGTAAAATGAGAGCCCATCGATTGGGGGGAGGCTATCCCAGTCGTTATCCTAGCTAGGCCTAGCGCTTGTTTTTCTTTCATAAACCATAAAAACAAATAAAAATAAGAAAATATAAAAACAACAAAAATATTAGGTTCCCGGCAATGCCCATTAGGGGCTAGCCACTTGTATCATCCTCACTCTTTTTGCAGGTCAAGAAGATGGAGGATGCTCTAATCAAGCTTAAGTCTTGCAAAGACTCAAGCTTGGGGGGGGGGGGGGGGGGGGGCGATAGGTAAGAAGGAGTTGAACACTAGCTCGAGTCTTTGCAGCTTGGGGAGGACCCACAGGTAAGTATTTCTAACTTTCTTAATAAATAATAACTCCCTGTTTCGAATAAATGCTAGAATCTTGGTGAATCGCTACACTCAAGGGAAATGATGATCGAGTTACAAATTAGCTTCCCATGTGTCGCATAGATGCAACCTCTACTCCTGACATATGTGTTATTTTTTATTTGAGCATGATCACATCATGAGTCTTGCTTATTTCCGTGGGTTGCATTTGTTACAAACCAATTCTGAGCATTGTGGGTTACGATATGGCATGATTAGGACTGGTAGCAATTTCGTAGTTTGGTTTTATCCAGAGATGTTTTTCTTAAATTGCTGCATGTACCTAAAACCCTTCTGTCTTGGCACACTTCTCTTAGTGTGAGATTTATTTACCTACCAGAGCCGTATCATAATATTTGAAACAGCCCCACTCATAGCCATTTGTTTATGTATTGAGTTTAGTTAAGGTTTGATGTACTCTTGAAACTAAGCACTCCTAATTTTGGTCATAATTCCTTCGCGTGTGTTTTCGAAAATTTCTTTCCACCAAATAAAAAGGGGAATGTTTGGACAAATCAACCAGACATTTTTCAGAGTTTGTAAAACCATTAGTCCATCCAAAAGCTCAAGACTATTTCAAAATGTTTTCTTGAACCATACAAAAATTTTGGCCCCTTGCACCATGGAGTATGCGTAAAAAAAAACTCCATGGTTGCATAACAAAAGCAAAGGCTATATGGTTCTTATCATAAACATCTTGAGCAAAATAAAAGACCAATGTTTTCAAAACCCCCTTACACAAGTGCGAGTTCATTTTCTCCCCCTCCATCACACCATTTTCTATGACCAAAATACAAGGAGTTGCTATGTTGATTGAGACTCATTCTTTAGCTTTACAATATATGTGTCGTAACCCATATTTTCAGATATTCCCGAAGACTTAGTTTGGTATTTTCCGAAGACTTGTTTCGCACGAAAGGAAACTTGTAGATAGACTCCGAATCTGTTACTACAGATCGGAAGTCTTGTAGAACAAGGCAGGACTCCTAGAGGCGGTAACAAGGACTATAAATATACATGTAACCCTCCGATGAGAGGACATTGCATTGTAGATCATACACACCACCATATTCAACACGACATACACTGGACGTAGGGTTATTATCCTTCGGGAGGCCCGAACCAGTATAAAAGCTTTCTGTGCCTCAGATCGATACCTCGATTGATCGTTGTTCCCCGAACCAAATATTTGCCGTTCTCCTCGATTATTCGAGCGACGACAGAGGCGCGCCAGGTAGGGGGGCAGCGCTGAGGATCCATCTAGAGCTTCAGATGGCATTGGCGAACAAGATGAAGTTCCCGGCGGGCGCCGAATTCAAGTTCGGGTTTTTCACGTTCGTCGCGGACAAGGAAGGAATCTCCACGAAAAGACGTCGTCGGTGGCGCAAGAGGCGTCCCCGGCGGCCATAAGGGCTCCGTCTTCAAACGGATCTGCTGAAAAGAGCTCGTCGGCGGCGCCAACGTGTGTCGCCGGCGGCCCCATGTACCACGTTCGGACTGCGAAATTCCGCAGCCAAGTCAAGATCGCTTCGCGGGTGTCGGGCTCTCCGTTTGGAACCCGCCTAGAAGACGGATCCACCTTGGATCCGCCACCTAGCTCTGCCCTAGAAGCAAGAATGCAAAGATCGCTCTCGACATCACCGAGGGGCGGTATTTTCCTGGATTCGGGCTCGGTTATCCCAATTACGAGTCTGACTTCAGCGACGATGACTGTCCTGAGATCGGAGATCCAAATCAGGGTCACAACCCGGCCAGAGAAGTCTTCATGGCGGGACGTGACGACGAGGCATCCAGCGATTTGCGCACCATCGACTCGATCAGATCTCGATCGGTTGCGCCATCCAATGTGACGCCAAGAAATCTCAACCCCGACTTCGACGCCGTCCGGTTCCAAACCGCGTTGGATTCCCTCGCGCGTATGGCCCCTGACGGAACACCACTGGCTCCGATGGTACAACAAGTCGTGGAACTTGCCGGCCGAGTGATCCCACTGCAAGATCAGGAGGTTGCTGCGCCGGCCAGGACTCCAGTACACAGACGCCTGGGGGCCACTCACGATCAGAGGGCCGATTCATCCTCGCATGGATCATCTTCCGATCACCCTAATCGACGGCGTAATTTGGAGCCTTCGAATGCAAGACATCAGATAAACCAACGGAGGAACCAAACTGGCAATCCCCCAAGGGGGGAACCAGACCAACAAACTCCAGGCGCTCCAGCTCGTAGAGGGACACGCCCAGAGACGGCTCCTAAGCCGCCCCCGTATAGGGCTCTGGGTAGTTTATCTCCGAACTGTTGAGTGGCCAGCCAAGTTCAAGGTGGGGTCTATCGACAAGTACGACGGCACCATCAACCCAGAAGAGTTCTTGTCAATCTACTCCACGACGATAGATGCCGCAGGAGGAGATGAAAGAATCAAGTGCGCCTATCTACCCACCGCCCTGACCGGAGCAGCGCGGTCCTGGTTGCTAAACCTCCCGGCATATCACTTCGACTCCTGGGCAGAACTGTGTGAGGTCTTCAAGGGAAATTTCCTTGGATCATACAACCGCAATGCAACACCAGAGCAGCTCCGAGGTGTTAAGCAGAAGGCTGATGAGAATCTTCGAGACTACATCAAGCGCTTCTGCTTAATGAAGAACACGATTGCAGATATCTCCGATATCGAAGTAATCCTCGCCTTCCAGGAAGGGTGTATGGATGTGAAGATGGTGGAAACCATAGCGGAGAACGAGCCGAAGACTACTGCAGAACTGTTCCGACTGGCAGAAATCTGCGCCAAGGCTGCCGATGCTCGTGCTCGCCTCTCTGATGGCCGGGGCAAGGCTCCGAAGAAGAAGTCAGAAGACAGGGAGGTGAATGCGGTTGATCGGTCGGGATCGGATCGTAATCACTTCCGTAAGAAGCGAGGTCGTCCCGAAGGCGTGGCCAAGTGGTGTCCGATTCATCGCTCCCCCAATCACGAACTAGAAGAGTGCTTCGATTACCTCAAGCTCGAAAAGAAACGTCTAGAAGAGGGCAAGACCTCACGGGCAACCAGAGAAGAGGATCGGGGCCGCGAAAGCCAAGATCGGGAACACCGAGATCGTGAACATCGAGATCGGGAGAATCAGGATCGAGGGCGCCGAGATCGAGAATACCGAGATCGGGAAACCAGGGAGCGGATGATCGGGATGAACGCTCACGCTACAGAAGTCGCAGAGATCATGACGATGACGAGGAGGAGAGGTACCCAGAGATCAACATGATCTTCGGAGGAAGCTCCGCCCTGTCGTCCAAGAGCCAATACAAGAAGCTGCAGAGAGAGGTGGCTATGGCGGAACCCTGTTCAAGAAGACTGGAGTGGTCGGATACCCCGATCGCGTTCAATGCCGATGACCACCCGAAGACTCTGCTGAGCAACCCAGAGTTGCCCTTCGTCGCCAAAATCATTATCCACAGGAACAAGGTCGCGAAGACGTTGATCGACAATGGAAGCGGTCTCAACCTGTTGATGAAGAAGACGTACGATCAGATGGGCCTGCCGCTCAGCGCTCTCCGACCAGTTGGGGAATCATTCCATGGCATCTTGCCTGGAGTGTCTTCGCGTCCTCTCGGGAAGATAGAGTTAGCAGTGACAGTGGGCCCGAGAGAAAATAGAAGAACTGAAGTTCTGACGTTCGAGGTGGCTGACTTCGAATCTGCATACAACTGCATCCTGGGAAGGCCTTTCCTGTTCAGGTTCATGGCGGCTGCGCACTTCGCCTACGCCATGCTCAAGATCCCAGGACCTGCGGGTATCATCACACTGTGCGCTGACCAAGACCAGGCTGTGAGATGCGACGTCAACGCGCTAATCATCGCTGGCCACTTCGATTCGAAAGATCAAGACTCGCAACGCCAAACGAAAAACCTGCGGGAGGATCAAAGGCAGATAGCGGCAGTTACCGACACGAAGGCTTCAGATGCGGCATCTCCGTCGACAGCGGTCGCTCAAGCGCCAGCAAAGACTGTCGACGGGCCAAGCACGAAAGGAGATGAGCCTGCTAAAAAGGGCAGCAAGCCGATTGGCCTCAGCTTCATCGACCCCGGCAAGAAGACCAACGTCGGGGACAACCTCGACCCTAAATAGGAAGACGCGCTCGTAGCCTTCCTCCGGGAGAATATCGATGTGTTTGCATGGCAGCCATCTGATATGCCCGGGATCCCCAGGGAGGTGATCGAGCACAAATTGGGGATCGACCCGGCTTTCAAGCCGATCAAGCAAAAGCAGCGAAGGTACACGCCGGACAAACGCGATGCCATACATGAGGAGGTCACTAGGCTTCTCAAAGCCGGGTTCATTAGAACGGTAGACTATCCTGAATGGCTAGCAAATCCTGTACTAGTTCCTAAGCCAGACAAGTCCTGGCGCATGTGCGTCGATTACACTAGTTTGAATAAAGCTTGTCCTAAAGACGAGTACCCTCTTCCGAGGATAGATCAGATTGTAGACTCTACGTCCACTAGTGAGTTATTAAGTTTTCTTGATGCTTATTCTGGATATCACCAAATTAGCCTCAATGTCGATGATCAAGAAAGGACGGCCTTCATCACGCCGTTCGGAATATTTTGTTACATCACAATGCCCTTCGGGCTGAAGAATGCGGGGTGTACTTATCAGAAGTGTGTCAACATAGTCTTCGAAGATCAGATCGGGAAGAACGTCGAAGCTTACATTGACGACATCGTTGTCAAGACCAAGAAGTCCGATGATCTCCTGGCCGACCTGAAGCAAACCTTCGACAATCTGAGAAAGTACAAGATGAAGCTCAACCCTGCCAAGTGTGTCTTCGGGATGAAGTCTGGAAAGTTACTGGGATACATGATTTCCGAGCGAGGGATCGATGCCAACCCAGTAAAAGTTGCGGCTCTTGAAAAGCTGAAGCCTCCGAAGACCAGGCGAGAAGTCCAGAAGCTAGCAGGCATGATGGCGGCCCTGAACCGGTTCATCTCGAGATCGGGAGAACGAGGTATGCCATTCTACAAGTTATTACGCAATCAAGATGGTTCTCAGTGGGATGACCAGGCAGAAGAGGCATTCAAGGAGCTCAAAACTTACCTCAAAAACATGCCCACCCTGAACCCCCCACAACCCAATGAGGAACTGCTGCTGTATGTTGCTGCCACAGATTCAGTTGTCAGTGCTGCGCTGACAGTTGAACGGGAAACAGACACCGGGCCCAAACAGTTTGCTGTTTATTTCGTCAGCGAGATATTGAAAGATGCCCAGACGCGTTACCCGATGGTGCAGAAGCTATTGTACGCAGTATTGATGACGTCCAGAAAGCTGAAGCATTACTTCCTAGCTCATCCAATCAAGGTGGTTTCGGATAGACCGCTCCAGACTGTTTTGCATTGCAAGGATGCCATCGGCAGAATTGCTCAATAGTCTGTAGAGCTTGGTCAATACCAGATCGAATATGTCCCTCGAACAGCCATCAAAGGACAAGCTCTGGCGGATTTCATAGCAGAGTGGACCGATGATGGTGATGACGACAAGAAAGATCCAGATCACTGGGTCATGTATTTCGACGGCTCTTTTACCTTGAAAGGCGCCGGCTCTGGAGTGGTTTTCATATCTCCAGCAGGAAAAATATTGAAGTACGCCATTCAGTTGCTCTTCCAAGCTACGAACAATGTTGCAGAATATGAGGGCCTCGTGACAGGTCTCCGCATTGCCAGAAGCTACAATATGTTAATAGAGGTAGCTAGAAGCCACCGTAATGTTCTCAGCATATTGGGACACTGGTTATTCTTGTGTTTATTCACCGGAAGCTAGCATTATCATGCAAGAAACTGGCGCGCGCTCGTTCGAGAGTGTTGTCTTACTTGTGCGCATTTACCTGGAAGATGAAGATTGTTCGAGAGAAGATTGGCAAGTTCTTACGCTACTATATTGGAGCAAGAGAAGATATTTTGGGTTTCTATCAAGTATTAAAGTCAGGGAGTATTAACCACAAGGAGATGTACATTATCAACATGACGGCGTGATATTTTCTCGTGTGTTTGCTTGAGGCAAATGTCTCGCATGCACATGCTTACTCGGAAGACGTCGGCGTTTGTCAGAGGCTACTGATAATGATTTATTCATCAAGAATCGGTATCAAAGACGGCGGCTATTTTGTTCAAGGCGGAGTGGCTTCAAGCTGCCACACCACGGCCTGCATGTGCGTTTGAGGCTTATGTCTCGCGTGCATGCACACATCGAAGGATGACAACATGCGCGAGAGCTCCCAGCTGCCTCGCTACTCATCGAAGGACATATCTATTCTATTACGACTGGGTGTACGCTTGAGGCTGTTGTCTCGCGTACATGTGGTCACATTGAAGGACGATGTGGCTCCGAGCTGTCACGTTTTTATTTATTCAGAAGATATCCTGGCATATTTACTTTGCCGAAGACCCTAGCGTGCTCGCTTGAGGCTATTGTCTCATGGGCGTGCTCTCCTTGAAGACGTTGGCGTACACCCGTACGCGCTCATCGGAGGAAGATGCGGCACCATACCGCCACATGCGAGCTCCTAGCTACCGCGACCCCTACTTGCAGAAGACTATTCGAAAACCGCCAACATCTGTTGGCATCGATGGAGCGCTCGGCTTGGGGGCTTCGCCAGAATTCTCCAAGTTTTGGATATTATAATGACAAGAAGGTTACTGTATCAAAGGAAATATCAGTTCGGGGTTCATCTCACATTTTCTGAAGACTTCAAGCGTGATTTGCCAACAACTTACAGAAGTGGAGTGGCTCCTATCTGCCACATCTTGGCCAAAGGATCATGATGAACACATTTTCTATTGATTTAACCGCAAGCAAGAACTTTGAGTTCTGTTAAATGGCTTGTAGGAGGATTAATTACAAGCAAGAACTTCGAGTTCTGTTAAATGGCTTGTATGTGGATTAATTTCAAGATTTCGGAAAGCTACAGTTTCATGTTATCAAGCGAATATCAGCTTGGGGGCTTCGCCAATTTTCCAAGCTACAGATATTTGAAAAACATCGCATTCTTTCACCAGAAGACCTTACCTCCCGATACTGTCGAAGACGCAAGTGATAAGAAGAGTGTTCGGGTTACAGAAGACTATCTTTCGAAGACTCTCTCCCGAAGACTCTCTTCCGAAGACTTTCTCATGAAGACTGTTTTCTGAAGACACATATTGACGCAAGGATTAATTCGTGAAATCGTACATGAGCCTGAAGAATCTCCTGAAGAATATCTGAAGTATGTGTGCTCAGTACAGAACATATCCCTTGTCCGAAGTTCGTATGAAGATGAAGACCTCTTCGTATCAAAGACGAATCAGCCAAGTGACATGTTCGGGGGCTTATGTCGTAACCCATATTTTCAGATATTCCCGAAGACTTAGTTTGGTATTTTCCGAAGACTTGTATCGTACGAAAGGAAACTTGTAGATAGACTCCGAATCTGTTACTACAGATCGGAAGTCTTGTAGAACAAGGCAAGGACTCCTAGAGGCGGTAACAAGGACTATAAATATACATGTAACCCTCCGATGAGAGGGGGGAAGAGACAACAGATCGCATTGTAGATCATACACACCACCATATTCAACACGACATGCACTGGACGTAGGGTTATTATCCTTCGGGAGGCCCGAACCAGTATAAAAACTCTCTGTGTGCCCTAGATCGATACCTCGATTGATCGTTGTTCCCCGAACCAAATATTTGCCGTTCTCTCAATTATTCGAGCGACGACAGAGGCTTTTATGTAAGGAAACTTGTAGATACAAGGTGTGACATAGAAGCTACAATATGTTAAGCTACAATATGCATGGCATTTATGCATTCCGTACCAAGCTCCACATACAAGGCTTCATTTGGTAGATGGTAGGATGAGTGAAGCTTGTAGGAATAGACTCACATAAGGCTGGTAAGAGAAGTGCCTGCCAAAACGAAGGAGAAATTTTTACACCCTACCTTGCAGCACATAAAAACTCTGGATGCATACCTGCTAGAATTGTCTACTTGTCTGAAAGTCCCGTTCTGGATTTCAATGCTGCATGACAAGGTGTGACATAAAAGCCCCACGATTTTTGCAACACTCATGAATATTTCGTGCTCTCGTAAACTTACCACTGTTTAGGGAGTATGTTGTTGCATCTTTATTACCCATGGGGCGCTTCTTTGTAACTCCTGATCCGCGGGTACCCTGAGTTGAGTTTGCTCGGGACGAGCAAAGTTTAAGCTTGGGAAGGTTGTTGGCGGTCGTTAAACCATGTTTTGACCGCCACCCTACTGGTAAATAAAAGCATATCGCCAAGATTCTGTGCATAGTAGATAGGAATAACACTACTCCATAAGTTTCGGTGAATATTTGGATGCAAGAGTGAATATGGAGGAAAGCCGGCCGGCCCCACAAAGTGGCCCCAGGCCTCGATCTTCCTCCAGTGGGCTGGAAACTGGTCCACAACGAATAATTCAAGGCCCAGCCCAGCGGATTTGCGCCGACTTACCAGAGGTGGGCCATTTGGGCCTCAACTTGGCCCTCACTGCAGTTCTGCCGCCCCCACGAAGTAGCCGACCTTCGAACCGCCTTCAGGGAGTGATCAGGAGCGTTGAGGCAGAAGGCGGTGGCCAACCGCCACAGGGGACGACCGGCCGGCCTCCCTACCTGGCCGGCCGGCCTAGCGTAGCGGCCCCGCCACTCCATCTTCGGGTACAAGTACCCCACCGTCATGGAGAAGCTATAAATACCCCTGGCCGGCTGCAGAACCAATTTGCACCACACTTCATCCAAGTGTTTATTTTTGTTTAGTAGTTACTTTGGGAGTTAGAGTAGAGTAGAGTAGAGTAAGAGCTCTCTCGGGCTTCTGGAGTCATCTCGGAGTTCTGGTATAGTTCTTTGTATCTTAACTCTTATAGAGATATTATTTTATTCAATATATTTATATTTAGCTTTATCTTTATTAATTTCTTTTAGTAGTTCTTTTCAATTTAGTTTATTTATTCCGTTAAGTAAGTGCTCGTAGAAGTCTTGTTGTGGGATTCGTGATTGTTATCTAAAGAGTACGAGAGAGTGCCTCCGCCGGAGATGGCGTCCGCGCTTAGTGAAATCTATGCTCTATTCTTAGATAGGACTGCTCCGTTGATCAAGACTAGTTCCTCTAGGCGGGTTATAAGTATGGAGCTTAGAGCTTGGCCCATGCACGTTTGGTACCCAACCCCACGGAGGATGATAGCCGCGAGTGTATGTGACAGCTATACCGGTCTCTGTAATCCACCACGTCCGGGTTGGACAGGCAAGGTCTTAATTATAGCGTACGGTTCCCTAGGTTGAACTAGCAGCATCGGTTCACATAGCCTAGCACGTGCGTGCCCCGAAACGACATGACTTGTATGTGTATGAGCTTAGCTAGAATAGATAATCTTTGTGGACTTGACTGCTAGGAAGAGTAAATAATAGATAAACATATAGGAAGTTTTGCCTCTATCTCGTTGTTCTCCCAAATGTATACTACGCTTTTATTTCTTTTATCACTTAGGATTAGATGGTGTGTGCCAACCCATATATATATCATGCAAACCTGACCCCCGTCTCAAGTATAGTTGATATATTGTTTTTCTCCAAATTGTGCAATGCATTGCTACTATTCAGCTTCCTTTCGCTCTACTTCCCTGCGGAAATATAAATACGATAACCCTGGAATACTCCCGGGTGAAATGCTACAATGGTGATCCGTGCGCTTGCGGAATTAATGAATTTAATTTACACGCATAAGAACCGCCAACAGGCAACAGGTGGACGCTTTCCTGGCCGCGCTCGCGGACGATCCCTCTCCGTCATCGTCGGCCGAAACGTCCGGCCATGACGGCGACAACGTCTACCCGACGGACGCAGAGTCCGCGGGACATGACACCAACTGCTCCAGCTCGGATCTCCTCCGAGCATGCTTCGACGCGCTGGACTTCAACTCACTCCCTGAGAGCTTGATGGTCATCCAGCAGGATGGTCATTTCACCGACCGGAGGACGAGGAGGGGGACGGCAATGCCGACCCGGGGGATGGCGCAAATCCTCCGGCGCCCCCTGTCCCGCCTTCTGGTGTCATTCCCATTGCAGTCGCCGCCGGGGCGGTGGCGGCGAACGTCGTCGCCGCTGACCCAAACTCCCCTCGCCGGGAGGGACCGGCATTCCAGCAGCTCCTCGCGTGACAGCGCGAGCTCGTCGAGGTGGAGCGTGACAGGCTCGCGCAAGAGATCGCGCAACACCACGCACAGACGGGACGCGCGAGGCAACGAGCCCGCGACGTCCAGCAACAAATCGTGGACGATGCCGGCGGTGCTCTCCCACGTTTCGCCCGTGCGAGCCAGAACATTGCTGCGGCGGTCGCTTCGGCGTGACAGCTGCCGCCGCCGGCCACGCCGGCGGAGCAGCAGCAGCAGAGGCAGCACAAGAATCTCCTGGAGCTTGCGGCGGAGCAACAGGCCGAGAGCTCCCTGTCCTGACACAGAGCGCTCAATGCCAGCCAGCATCCACCCGCAAACCGAGACAAGAGGGAGGCGTCGGTGCACCAACCGTCCCGCGACGAGGTGGCTCGCGGCCGACCTCCCATTCGCGCACGGAGGCGCGAAAGCGCGAACAGGGGCAGAACCGACTGCATGAGGTGGGCGAGCGCCACTACCGGCCCCGGCATGGTGGACGCTTTGACCTGGAGGAGGATCGGAGCTACAGCCCCCTTCCGCTGGGCCCGCGAGCTTTTGGCCGCAACATTCTGTGCGCGTCAATCCCCCAGCGGTACCGCGCGCCGTCTAACGTTGTCAAGTAGTCTGGGGAGTCCAACCCCGCCGTTTGGTTGGACGACTACTGGCTTGCATGTCAGGCTGGTGGAGCGGACGATGACCTGTTCATCATCCGTAACCTCCCACTGTTCCTCGCCGACTCGGCAAGGGCGTGGCTCGAGCACCTCCCCGCGGGGTCCATCCTCGACTGGACGGACCTCAAGGAGTTGTTCGTTGGGAACATCCAGGGCACGTACGCACGCCCAGGAAACCGGTGGGATCTTCGCAACTGTCAGTAGAAGCCCGACGAGTCCCTCTGCGACTACATTCGTCGCTTCTCCTGGAAGTGCAACGAGCTGCCCAACGTTGCCGACGCCGACGTCGTCAGCGCGTTCCTCACCGGAACCACCAACAAGACTCTGATACACAAGATGGGACGAAAGTCCCCGCGCACCACCGCAGAGATGCTGGACATCGCGTCCAGTCATGCTTCCGGCGAGGATGCAGTGGGCACCATCTTCGACCGCGCGTCGGGCAAGGCCATGCGCGAGGACGAGCCGACGCTGGCCCTTCCTCCCAGCCCAGCAGGAAGAAGAAGAAGAAGGGCAATCAGCAACGGCGCGAGGCATCACTCGTGGCTGCTGCTGAGCGCAAACAAAAGCGCACGACCGACGAGGCAACACCCGACCACTTCGAGAAGATGCTCGAGGGGCCGTGTCCGAACCATGCCTACCCCGTCAAACACGCGTACAAGAACTGCGGGCTTCTGCAGAAGTTCATGGGCGCCGTCTCCAAGAAGCCGTTGCCCAAGCGCCACGACCCTGAGAAGGACGACGCCGACAAGGGAACGACGGCGACCTGTTCCCCGAGACGGACGGCTGCCTGATGATCTTTGGCGGACCGGATGCCTGCGGTCCCAAGCGAAGGCAGAAGTTCGAACGCCGAGAGGTCTACGCGGCCGGGCCGGCGGTTCCCTCCTTCCTCAAGTGGTCCGACTCGCCTGTCACCTTCGACCGCTCCGACCATCCGGAGCGTGTCCCACGACCCGGCCGCTACCCGCTCGTCGTTGACCCCATCTTTGCCAACAAGCGACTCAGCAAGGTGCTAATGGACGGGGCAGCGGCCTCAATATCCTCTACGCCGAGACTCTCGTCGCCATGGGGATCTGTCGGACTCGACTCCGACCCACTCGTGCCCCCTTCCACGGGATCGTCCCGGGAAGGGAGGTTACCCTAATCAGGCAGATCGACCTGCCCGTGACTTTCGGGACTCCGGCCAACTTCCGGACAGAGACCCTCACATTCGAGGTGGTCGACTTCCCGGGGGCCTACCACGCGGAGTTCAGGCGGCCATGCTACGCGAAGTTCTTGGCCGTCCCAAACTACACTTACCTCAAGCTGAAGATGTCGGGTCCCAAGGGAGTCATCACTGTGACCACATCCATCCAGCGTGCTTACGAGTGCGACCTCGAGTGCTACGAGCTAGCGGTGGCGCTCGCCAACAGGGCCCAGCTGCCCACCGTGAACCAATTGGAGTCGGAGGGAACACAAAGAACGTGACCGGGTCTTTCGATCCGGCCACAGACACCAAGAAGGTCCTCCTCGACCCCTCCGACCCCAAGACCAGAACCGTGCGCATCGGCACAATGCTTTCCGACAAATAGGAAAGCGCGCTCGTCGACTTCCTCCGCGCGAACCAAGACATATTTGCGTGGAAGCCCTCTGACACGCCGGGCATCCCAAGGAATGTCACCGAGCACTCCCTCTGCATCAAGCCAGGCTCCAGGCCCGTCAAGCAACACATGCGCCGCTACGATAAGGAGAAACACAAGGCCATCGGCGAGGAGTTAGCGAAACTCTTAGCCGCAGGCTTTATTAAAGAGGTGTACCAACCCGAGTGGTTTTCCAACCCTGTACGAATCTCAACAAGGCATGCCCAAAGGATCCGTTTCCTTTGCCTCGCATCGACCAGATAGTCGACTCGACCGTGGGGTGCGAAACCCTTTGTTTTCTCGATGCCTATTCTGGTTACCATCAAATCCCAATGAAGGAGTCGGACCAGCTCGCGACTTCGTTCATCACACCCTTTGGCATATACTGTTATGTCACAATGCCTTTTGGTCTAAAAAACGCCGGAGCCACGTACCAGCGTTGCATGATCAAATGCTTCGGTGACCTAGTCGGTCGCATCGTCGAGGCTTACGTGGATGACATCGTGGTCAAGTCGAGGAGGACCGACGACCTGGTCGCGGATCTGGAACAAGTCTTCCAGCGTTTAAGGCCAATGGCATCAGTTGAACCCCGAGAAGTGTGTCTTCGGCGTTCCGAAGGGCACGCTACTCGGGTTCTGCGTATCCGAGCGTGGAATCGAGGCCAACCCCGAGAAGGTCGAGGCCATCGCGAAGATGGCCCTATCCAAAACCTCAAGGGCGTACAGCGAGTGACCGGGTGCCTCGCGGCACTCAGCCGGTTTATATCGCGTCTCGGCGAACGAGGCCTCCCGTTGTACTGCCTGCTGAAGAAGCCGGACAGGTTCGTCTGGACGTCGGAAGCCCAAGCCGCGCTCAATTGACTCAAAGAGGTGCTATCGAGAGCACTCGTCCTAACCGCTCCCACCGAGGGAGAGCCACTTCTGCTTTACATCGCGGCGACCACCCAGGTGGCCAGCTCCACGAGTGTTGTCGAGAGGTCGGAGCCCGGACACGTACTCAAGGTCCAGCGGCCGGTGTACTTCGTCAGCGAGGTCTTGTCCGACACCAAGACTCGATGGACGCAGCTACAGAAGCTACTGTACACCGTCGTCATCACGAGAAGAAAACTCCGACACTATTTCGATGCTCACCGGGTGACCGTGGTCACCTCCTTCCCGCTCAGGGAGGCGCTGAGAAGCAGAGTACTTATCGTGGTTGACAAGTTCTCGAAGTGGATCGAGGCTCGACCCCTCGTGAAGATCGAGTCGGCGCAGGTAGTGCAGTTCTTTACCGATGTCGTCCATCAGTTTGGAGTACCGAATTCCATCAACACCGACAATGGATCCCAGTTCACGGGGAAGAAATTCATCGAGTTCTGTGACGATTTCAACATCCGAGTTGACTGGGCGGCCGTCGCTCACCCTCGCACAAATGGTCAGGTCGAGCGCGCGAACGGCATGGTCCTTCAGGGATTGAAGCCCAGGATTTTCAACAAACTCAAGGTGTATGCCGGTCGATGGGACCAGGAGCTCCCATCGGTTTTGTGGAGCTTGAGGACGACGCCGAGTCGGGCAACCGGATACACTCCCTTCTTCATGATCTACGGGGCGGAAGTAGTCCTCCCAACCGACCTTGACTATGGCGCCCCTCGAGTTCGCGCCTACCACGAGGAGAGCAACAGGCGATACCTCGAGGACGGCCTCGACCAGATTGACGAGGACCGCGAAGTGGCCCTGCTCCGGTCAGCCAAATACCAGCAAGCAATGCGACGCTACCATGGACGACGGGTCCGTGCTCGAGCGTTCAACATAGGAGACTTGGTGCTACGACTGGTGCAGAGCAACAAGGGCCGCCACAAACTTTCACCGCCGTGAGAGGGGCCATTCGTCATCGCCGAGGTGCTCCGACACGGAACGTACAAGCTGAAGGACTCGGAAGGCCAGCCCACCGCCAATGCCTGGAACATCGAGCAGCTACGTCGCTTTTATCCTAGCTTTGTACATGTGCCTTGTTTCGATCACGTAAAGCAAACGTAAATTTCCGCTTCCCCTCTCAGTTTCTTGGGCAGCCGTCTGGGTCGACCACCGCTCGGGGGCTCCACTCGGCGGGTGCGGTCTACGGACCATGAAGGCCCTGCAATTGCGAAACGGCCACCCTTAACAAAAACAACGCAATTTTGCTAAGGTCGGGGCCATTTTCTCGAACGCAAGGCCAACATCCCAACTTTTTGCCGCGTTGGCCACTTTGAAAGTGTCGAACAGGGAGGACGGTCTACGATCCAACCGGCCGGTTCACAAACACCTGACGCCTCGACGGCTAAGGACGGTTTGTGCCACCGGTGGGGTCCGGAACTTGATCCCCGTGTTCAAAGTTCCTAGGCGACTAACGCGCAAGCGAAAAAACGCAATAAAACGAAAGCTAAAAACGAAAATAGCTTAATTAAAGGTCTCGAACACCTCGTCCGTCAGTTGTTCATTACAAAACTAAAGCCCTCGGGGCTCGATCCTAACATCTACTCTCCTCCCCTTCGGGGGAGAACCAGGTCCTGGAAGCGTTCAGCCAAGCGGAGCGAGTCCGGCGTCACCAGCTGCTCCCACCGAGGGAGAGCCACTTCTGCTTTACATCGCGGCGACCACCCAGGTGGCCAGCTCCACGAGTGTTGTCGAGAGGTCGGAGCCCGGACACGTACTCAAGGTCCAGCGGCCGGTGTACTTCGTCAGCGAGGTCTTGTCCGACACCAAGACTCGATGGACGCAGCTACATAAGCTACTGTACACCGTCGTCATCACGAGAAGAAAACTCCGACACTATTTCGATGCTCACCGGGTGACCGTGGTCACCTCCTTCCCGCTCAGGGAGGCGCTGAGAAGCAGAGAGGCCATTGGAAGGTGGCGAAGTGGGCACTCGAACTGATGGGGCACGAACTCGAATTCGCCCCGCGCACTGCAATCAAGTCTCATGTGCTCGCCGATTTCGTGGCCGACTGGACCGAGATGCAGCTGCCGCCGCCCCCGTCGAGCAAGAGTGCTGGAAGATGTACTTCGACTGCTCGCTGACGAAGAAGGGGCCGCGGCGGTTTCGTCCTGATCTCACCGCTCGGGGCACGCCTGCAGTACAGAGTCCGGCTCAACTTCCCCGCCTCGCACAACGTGGCGGAGAGTACGAAGCCCTGGTCAACGGAATGTGCGCCGCCGTCGAAATGGGCGCAAAGAGGCTGGAGGTCTACGGCGACTCCCAGCTCATCGTCCACCAGGTCATGCACGAGTCGAACTGCAACAATCCCAAGATGGCGGCATACTGCGCCGAGGTCTGGCGGCTGGAGGAGAAATTCGACGGCTTCCAGATTACTCACGTCCTCCGCAGGTACAACGAGGCAGCCGACATTTTGGAGAAGCGAGCTTCCAATCGGGACCCGTACCCGACCGGCATCTTCTCCCACGACCAGAGCAAGCCATCAATCCGAGACACTCCGACGACGCATGAGGGAGGTGAGTCGGCCGACCCCACGCAAGCGATGCGGCGGCCGACACACCGGGGGACCGCCCTCGACTCGACATCGACCCCCTGCTGGTTGCCTTCATCACCACGAGCGCTGATGAGCCCAGCGGAGGCCCGGGGACAGCCCTCGACCCTTCTTCCGACTGGAGGCAGCCGTTTCTCGACTGCTTGCTTCGCGAGCGGGTTTCGGCCGACCGCACGGAGGCACAGTGCCTCGCACGTCGAGCCAAATCCTTCGTGGTGGTCGGAAACGAGCTATACAAGAAGAGTCATTTTGCATCCTGTAGCGCTGCATCCCGATCGAACAGGGGAAGCAGCTCTTGTTGGACATTCATGCCGGAATCTGCGGCCATCACGCCGCACCGCGAAGCTTGGTCGGGGAATGCCTTTCGGCATGGGTTCTACTGGCCCACGGCCGTCGCCGACGCAGACAAGGTGGTCGCACCTGCGAAGGGTGTCAGTACTACGCTCGCAGGACGCACATGCCTGCCCAGGCCCTGCAAACGATCCCCATCACATGGCCATTTGAGGTCTGGGGGCTCGATTTGGTCGGACCCTTGAAAAGGCGCCCAGGGGATTCACGCACTTACTTATCGTGGTTGACAAGTTCTCGAAGTGGATCGAGGCTCGACCCCTCGTGAAGATCGAGTCGGCGCAGGTAGTGCAGTTCTTTACCGATATCGTCCATCAGTTTGGAGTACCGAATTCCATCAACACCGACAATGGATCCCAGTTCATGGGGAAGAAATTCATCGAGTTCTGTGACGATTTTCAACATCCGAGTTGACTGGGCGGCCGTCGCTCACCCTCGCACGAACGGTCAGGTCGAGCGCGCGAACGGCATGGTCCTTCAGGGATTGAAGCCCAGGATTTTCAACAAACTCAAGGTGTATGCCGTCGATGGGACCAGGAGCTCCCATCGGTTCTGTGGAGCTTGAGGACGACGCCGAGTCGGGCAACCGGATACACTCCCTTCTTCATGATCTACGGGGCGGAAGTAGTCCTCCCACCGACCTTGACTATGGCGCCCCTCGAGTTCGCGCCTACCACGAGGAGAGCAACAGGCGATACCTCGAGGACTGCCTCGACCAGATTGACGAGGACCGCGAAGTGGCCCTGCTCCGGTCAGCCAAATACCAGCAAGCAATGCGACGCTACCATGGACGATGGGTCCGTGCTCGAGCGTTCAACATAGGAGACTTGGTGCTACGACTGGTGCAGAGCAAAAGGACCGCCACAAACTTTCACACCGCCGTGAGAGGGGCCATTCGTCATCGCCGAGGTGCTCCGACACGGAAAGTACAAGCTGAAGGACTCGGAAGGCCACCCACCACCAATGCCTGGAACATCGAGCAGCTACGTCGCTTTTATCCTAGCTTGTACATGTGGCCTTGTTTCGATCACGTAAAGCAAACGTAATTTCCGCTTCCCCTCTCAGTTTCTTGGGCAGCCGTCTGGGTCGACCACCGCTCGGGACTCCACTCGGCGGGTGCGGTCTACGCCATGAAGGCCCTGCAATTGCGAAACGGCCACCCTTAACAAAAACAACGCAATTTGCTAAGGTCGGGGCCATTTTCTCGAACGCAAGGCCAACTCCCAACTTTTTGCCGCGTTGGCCACTTTGAAAGTGTCGAACAAGGGAGGACGGTCTACGATCCAACCGGCCGTTTCACAAACACCTGACGCCTCAACGGCTAAGGACGGTTTGTGCCACCGGTGGGGTCGGAACTTGATCCCCGTGTCCAAAAGTTCATAGGCGACTAACGCGCAAAGCGAAAAACGCATAAAACGAAAGCTAAAAACGAAAATAGCTTATTAAAAGGTCTCGAACACCTCGTCCGTCAGTTGTTCATGTACAAAAACTAAAGCCCTCGGGGGCTCGATCCTAACATCTACTCTCCTCCCCTTCGGGGAGAACCAGGTCCTGGAAGCGTTCAGCCAAGCGGAGTGAGTCCGGCGTCACCAGCTGCTCTATCCTCGGTCCAGACGTCCGCAGGCCCGCCGCCCGCCGCCTCGAGGTTTGAAGATCTTCCCGTAGTGGCTCCGCGCCACCATGAAGGACAAGCCGCGTCCCGGCCGAAGCGCTTTCTCGGTCCGAGAGCGCGAAGACGCTCGGCATGAGGGATGTGGCGTCTGGCGGCTGTGGCACCTCGAGCTCATCGAGCGCCAACTCGGTGGCGAGGCGAGTTTGGTCGAGCGCCGTACTCGTCTCCTGCAGGCGCCTCCCACCGCGGCCTCCTTCTCCTGCAGCCCGTCTTGACGCCTGGTTCAGAACGAAAAGCCATATCATCATGAAGAAACAAAAAGCAATCTGCACAAAGGGACTTGGCTAGGGACTCGCCGTCGAGCTCGGTGCGGGTCGTGGACAGGTTTCTGGGTCAGCCGTGCCACGGCGGCCTCGCGATTGTTGGCGGTCGTTAAACCATGTTTTGACCGCCACCCTACCGGTAAATAAAAGCATAACACCAAGATTTTGTGC
The DNA here is from genome assembly GCA_012490785.1 of Eragrostis nindensis. Lineage (NCBI taxonomy): Eukaryota > Viridiplantae > Streptophyta > Magnoliopsida > Poales > Poaceae > Eragrostis > Eragrostis nindensis. The sequence goes on along the minus strand of JAAXCT010001346.1, from coordinate 283 downwards.
ATAGTAGATAGGAATAATGCTACTACTCCACAGTTTTTGTGATATTTGGATGCAGGATTGAATAATGGAGGAAAAGTGGGCCCAGCCAGGAATTTCCTGGCCGGCTGGCCCCACCTGGTGGCCGCAGGCCCCAGGCTTCCTCCAGTGGGCTGGAAACTGATCCACAACGCATAATTCAAGACCAGCCTAGCAGATTTGCACCGCCATTCTAGAAGGTGGGCCATTTGGGCCTTAACTTGGCCCCCACTGGAATTCTGCCGACCCCACGAAGAAGCCGACCTTC